>VZRX01012177.1:7940-103288 GCA_013398075.1 Notiomystis cincta
ACTCTGTTGCCTGTGTCTTGGCAGGTTTACCAACTAAGCACAGAGAAATAAGTGCAACCACTGGATTCACCACATTCCTCTCTCAACCCAAACCCAACAGCCAGAAACAACAGTTTCTGACAATACAGAGAAGCTTCGAGAGACAACAGCTATCTAAGCTGTAATGAATGAAATCCAAAGCACAGGAAAAAAAAAGGAAGCAGGGAAAAAAAGGCATCAGGAAGTACAATGCTACTCATGATTCAGGATTGAAAACTTACACATACAAAGTCACAGGGTAGTTGACCATTGACTACATCCAGAAAAGATTCACCTAAAATTACTTAGCTGCACCAGAATGACAGCAAAATATAAAGTTTCTCCCGTGCTACAAATAAGCTTTATGCCTCTTTGGCTGAGAATATGCATCACTACCTAAGATTCTGGAGAAGACACATGAAATTTGTTTCCTTTTTCCTTCTGTAGCCACAGTTCCAGCTCTTCCAGAAGAGCTGCCCTGTGCCAGAGCTGTCCCCACAAAGAGAGTGGCTGAGCTCATCCCTCCCTGGCGTTGCAGGGACTCAGGGAGGCTTCCACAGAGCGTGGTGCTGGGGGGAGAAGATGAAACATCTGGGAAGGGATCAAAAGTGATGGACAGGGGAAGGAAGAGAGGGCAGGAAATGTATTGTAGCATCTAAATCCCAGGATGGATGCTGAAGCTGTCATCAGTAAAATTATTAGCAAATACTGTCTGACTGTAGAGTACCTGAAGACTGCAACTTACCGATTTTTGAAATTTCTTGACATAATGAATTCTTGTCATAATGAATTCTCCACATAATGAAGAAATACAGCACGTGTGCTCTTACTTGGTTTTTTGGTTTGTTGTTTCTTTTTAAATGTATTTATTTTTTGAGTGGTAAGGACAAAGAGACATAACATTTTTATTACCCTTGAGAATTCCTACAAATACCAACACGCAGCTTTATAGCTTCTGATTGGTTTTAACTTTTTTACATAGTTGTGGGAGGTAGAGCCATTAGCTATTATGATTTCTGCTAGGCAGAAACAGTATTAGGTTGTCTGCAAGCACAGACAGTAAATTAAAAGTATGAAGACCTTTTTAAAAGTGGGAGCAAGGCAGAATCAAAAGTACACAAACATAACCTTGTCATCTCAAGGAACAAGATACCACTCTGTTAAAGAGACAAGATTCTGAAGGGAAAATAATGGTGGATAAATAAATGGAAGATAATTGTACAATAAGAAATTTCACTCAATTGAGACCAAGAAATAATATTGTTATGAACATCAGCTTAATAGGTTTTGTTTCACCCTTGCTTTTTCTTGAGAAGAAAGCTATCAGTTTAAGTAATAAAATAGTTCTAGAAAAATCCCTATTTGAACAGTTTCAGAATTCAAGTTTCATTCACTTAGAGGAAATAGGTAATTTGAAGATGTTGCAGATTTAACTTCAATATCAGACTTCATGCTTTCAGTCAAAAGGGAGAAACTTACATTTCCTTAAATACTTAGGATGCTTATTTCCACCCTTAGCATTTTACTATTTAATAGTAATTTTGGGTGGTGATTCAGCTGTTTGTGTATCCTTGGCAATGATCCTCAGTACTGTTAATTGATTAAGAATGGTGAAGCCTATTTGATAATGCAACAGTTCTTATAATCTCTAAAATCATTATTTGATAGTTCATCAATAAATTGACCAAGACAGACAGACAAGAACCACCACTCCACAAATAAAGAACAACTTAATTAATAGACTTATTAAAAGTTGAGGACTCTTAATCATTCAGTTTGCAAGACTGTTCCATACAGGGTCTTGTGAAGCAAATAAGGGTCTGGGATCCATTTAAACAAATGTGCTGCACACACATTTAAAATGTGCACATTCACAATCTAGAAGAGATATGACAAGTGCTGCATAAAGTGCTGAAGCAATCATCAGATTTGGGCAATCCCAGGTAGTGCTCAGCCTCAGCCAAGCCTTGGAAGAGGTGGGGCACCCCCTCTCCTGAAATTACAGCACGGAGGTATGCAAATATCTCCCACCTGCGAGAACAAGGCAGGCAGCATTCCTCCTCCGGGGCTCCATGAGCACTAACACTTCCAGCTCACATTTCAGCTCAGCTTGTTGTAACTCACTGCCCCACAGGTCAGCCAACAAACAGCAAAAAACTGAAAAGGTGAGAAGAACTGAAATGGGACCAAGAAGTTGGAGTTTCCACTTGGGTATCTTGGGCAAAGTGGGGTTTTGAAAACATCACCACAGACACAGATGCCACTATACCCTGCAGTGATTTCAGTAAGATGTTGAAACTTCCTGCTATCAAATACTAGTTTTTCCTGTTAAATAGCACAGCAGACATGTCTCACCTAACTGGCAGGCAACTCCTCAAGCCAGTTTTAAACTTCCTGCTTAAAACTCCCCTCCTGGCTGTCTCTCCTTCCCACTTCTAAGCAGAGTTTGTATCTGGCATGCAATAGATACCTAGACAGAGGAATTGTGATGAGATGGCTGAATTACCGATTTTTTTTTTTTTTAATCAAGGCAAGGAAGCTAAAATGGTACACAAAGGAAAATGTAATGAAAAAAAAACCCCAACAACCTCTGTGAAAGGTTTCTAATGGAGTAAATATGTAAATCTTCATTAAGCTCAGCTGCCCATTCCTTGATGAAAATCTACTCAGATTAATACTTGATCTACTTTCTCTAGCACCAGTTTTTGGTATTTTGATATTGGTTTAGTTATTTTGAAGGTGGGGCTCACTGTGGGTTTGAAAGAATGACAGGATTTTGCTTTATCCATATCATGTCCCTAGTCAAAGTCAGACCTGGAGTGCTTGCTGAAAAATTAGAAGTTTTGGAGAAACAAAGAGAAGAGACTATATCTGATGTTACTACTGTTTATAACTTCTTTAAATTTTGAGGGTTTTTATTCTAATTACAAAATGATCCTACTTAATTACCGCAACAATTCTCTTTACATTTAACAGTTAAAGTTGACAAAGAGTTGGCAGAGAACTTCATGCAACCAAGTCCATGTGACTTTTGTGCCTGACCTGCCATTAAAGAGACTGCTGTTATTAATAGTCCTGACACTTTCTATGTATTTCTCCTATATTCTGTAATTCAAATTACCTGTTCAAAATGCAAGAGATTTGTCTGGCAATCACAATGGGCTGGACAAGGCACAAGCAATATTAAGCAAGAACTAGGGATATATTAGCAGGGAAGCACTGTGGGAGCAGGGATAGGAGCAGGAGAGAAGGGTATGAGATCTGGCACAGCAGGATCTGACTGCTGCTGACTACATTCCTCAAAGAATGCTGATGAAAGTCTTGCTCCCAAAGCCTGCTTTTCCACCATGTCTAAAACATTGAACCCACTGGCGAAGCGTGGGGCTCTATCTCCCTCTCCTGTTACTACCAAGTAGACAGTAACAATGTTGCACTGCAATTAGTTATTTCACAGACTTGAGAGGACTGTGTGGATCTCCTGTGAGGTTCCTCAATCCTGCAGATCATCTAGGTGAGGTTTAATACAGTTGTGTCATAAAAACCCTGTATAAGACAGCAATATATGTTCAAAGTCAATATCCTGCAGAAGCAGCAAATGCCAGAAGTAAGCCATGTCTGTAACTTTCTTTTGGTCTCCTGGAGCTTAATTTGTTTAATTTGAATCATATGAAACTATATAGGCTGAGATATAGAGGCCTCTATTATCAATGGAGAGAGAAAGGCACCTCCAAAACACAATTTTATCCTAAAGACTCATCTCTTTCCATTGAATAGAGATGATTCCAGACAACCAGACTAGTCATGCAAATTTTAGCTGGCTAGGATTGCATGCTAAGATGAATCTCATCCCCTAAACACAGACATTGTGATTAAGTTTTGATTTACATGACCTAATTATATGCTACTGTTTCTAGAAGAATATCTGTCTCATTCAATGTCCAGAACAGACTTTTTTAAAAAAACTAAATAAGATAGTTAAATTATGCCTTACATTGCACCAGGACTAAGCAAGTTGGCACCATTTATCCTCTTTGCTTTAATCTCTTTACCTTGGTTCCCACATGTGCAATGCTGAATATACTACCTAACTTTACTAAGAAAGTTAAGGAGATAAAAATCTAAAATGGATCTAAAGTACAGCAGTACAAGCATTATGAAAAACCTCTTGAAGGAATTAATATTCTGTGGTCAGTACAAGATAAATAAAGGGCAAATAAAGCCTGGGGCTCCATGCATGATGAAGGATAATAAAGAAAACACTGAGCATGCACTGCTGGAGACACAGGGATCTTTTAGACAAACTAACAATTCCATGAACCTCAGCAGTAATGAAATCTGATTTCCTATGGATTGGGGTCTTGAAGTGAATTAAATCTGATATCTGTGATGCAAGTTCTAGCTGGAGTGGCTGGTTGAAGTATTTTTCAGTCTGTGTAGTGGTCTCTAGTATTCTATGAACTAATGCTGGAGACTTTCCTGGTGCAGAGTACTCTGCCTCTCACCTTATTTTCAAGGAACTACTCAGGAACTTAATTATCTTTTAGTTTGATCTGTCAAATTTGTTTAAAATCAGCTAACAAGTTCCAAGGGTACTTTGAGAGCAAAGGAATAAGAAACACAGTATAATCTCAACAATCTTGTTGGCATAGGAGAGAAATGTAAAGAAATGAAGGAAGGGCAAAATTGAGGCCTGCTACTTCTGAATTTTCATCTCAAATGACATCCATCTGTTAAACATTAAATGTTACTCTCAGTAGCACAGGACAAGGTCTTAAATGGATTTCACTGTTCTCTACTCAGCAGATATATGTTTATTTAATATGATTAAAATAATCTTAGTAGTCAATCACTCTTGGGAGGTAGACAGAATATAAGTTTTGATTAGTTTTATTGCAGTTTTCAGAAAAAGGTGATAACTTCATTCTTCTTTTCCTTTTTCTTTAATGGAGTTCTCTCCTGATTCTAGTTTAGAAAAATACCAACAATCACACCCAAAAGGACATATACAAAGGCTTGTAATACTTTTTTAAAACCCTCCTTGAGAACACTACCGCTTGTCAGGCATGAAACCAAAGAACACAAAAGAGCAAATGCTAACTGCATTCTGGGTGGTATTTTTTTGGTTTTAGTTGTTTTTAGAGGACTGACTCACAAGTACAAATAGTTCACTGGCAACCAGAAGCAATGTCAAAGAACAGCTGTCATCTATTAATGAACAGGTTTAGGCATATCTGAGATTCATGAGAATTGTGAATAAATAAAATCCTGTTATTTGTCAACATGTCTAAGCAAACTCCTGGAATAATCTATGTCATTAACATTTATTTCCACTGCAGCCTTTCAAGTACAATCAAATCAGTTATTATTGCCCTTCTCCAAAAACTCGTCAGTCAGAGGAAGTTAAAACTCAAGTACTGCATTCAGTTATTATTAACTGATTGGTTTGAAAATGTTGAATTCTCAGAAATAGGGCATGAGTCCTTAGCTGCTACCAATGTAGGCTGTCAAAAAAATCTGATGTCTTAATGAGACTGCCCACGTAAATTAGAACCACAGGACCAAGACCCAGTATAGAATGGCTGAGATGGAAAGTATCTGAAAGGTCAAGCAGCACTTTAGTTATCACTGGGATCACTGGGATCCAGATGTCTTCTCTGTCCCTTAAGCCCATTACAAGAAAAACTGCAAGAGATGGGAAAATACAGCACAACATAGTGACAATGAGACATTTGCCCTTTTTTGTTTTGTCTTGTTTAACTGTCTGAAACTTTTTAATATGTTTTTTTCCCCCAGTCCTCCACTGAACCACAACTTGTTCTAAATTTCAAAAGAATCAAGAAGCTTAGCATTTCTGTATGAGCTCTATAATGCTGGACATCAATCTTCCCCATCTATAGGAGTGTTTTGTGTAAATTAAGTTACTAAGGACATGTCCACAGTACATGGCAAGCAAGAGTGTACATAAAAAGTCTTAGATTTCCTCAGATTAATACAGTCTGAGAAAAGCATCTGAGAATGGTCTACTGCCTGCCAGCCTGCCCTGCCTATTTACCTTACCTCTGAATAAGCTTCACGCACTTCCCAAAAGCATGGCCATAATAGACTGGTCGAGGGAGTTCCTTTCTCCTGTGGGACTGGGAAAGCAATGATGTGCTCCCACTGAAGCATCTCATCAGTCTGGGACAGATGGTCCATTGCAGAGGGCAGGGAGGCCTGATATCACCAGACACAGGTGCCTTGGGCCAAAACACTGTGCAAAGCTGTATCTCCTTCTTACAATCAGCAAATACATATTTCATCACTACCAAATGGAAATATGACTGAAATTATCTCAGACTGGCATCTATCATGTCATTTTTCACAGCTACTAGTCACACTTGCTACTGCATTTTCCGTTCTCCAAAATTTCATCAGTTAGGGGAAGTTAAAATTCAAGTACTACATTCAGATTTCACAGTTTTGTGAACAGGCAAATTATTTTGTCGAACCTGAAAACCATGATGAAAATGTATGGTAGACTTTTTTTTCACTACAAACTTTTCTTGTCAGGCCAGTAGTAAAACCAATTGGGCTAAAGGGGTTCTTGTTTAAATCAACAAATGCATTTTACTGAAAATGGCAAATTATACCCCAAAGTAATGGTACATGATGCCTCATCAGGATTCCAAATATTTTTAGCTAAGGTGAAATGTTACTACAGACAAATATGACAAATTCTCATGGGCACATTTTCTAAACACACACACATGCAGAGCATGCAACTGTTCAAAGCAGTTCTTATTAAAACCAAGCAGCACTATAACATGTTCAACGTGGTCTGAATTTTTTTGCCATGTCCACACTACAAAACCCATGAATTTTCATAAAGGTGAGTAGGAATACTGAAGTTTCACTTAGAGTAAAATAAGTGCAGGCAATCTTAATGTGAAAAATACCCAAACATCATTTTTGCATGTACAGAGAATTCCCTTAGATATCACCCAAATACACCCTGCAGAAATGCTCACTTTGCACATATTTGCCTTCGCAGCAGTTATGATCATAGCTATTGTTTTGTAGTTTTCATGTTTCATACTAACAATATATTCTCTATTTTCAGCAGACAATGTCTTTTTCATTTACAACAAAATCAGAGTTATCTTACTTGAGACTTTTTTCCAACAAGCTCAGTAACTCAAGGGCCTGCCATTATCCTGCTGTTATAAACAATATTTGACTGTTCAGTTGCTGAGCTTCATTTTCAGGTTGAAATAACCAAAAGATTTTTTGCCTTTTTTTTCCCTCCCCTAAAATAACCAACTACAGCTTGTGTTACCACGTAGTATGACAGGACCCTGATTTAGAAGCAGTCCAACCCCTGAGCTATTATTCTGACCATCTCCTATGGCTACTTAATCAAAACACTGTTACTTGTGACTTTGTCAGTAATTTTGCTCATTTATCTTTATTATGACTTCAAGAGTATTTGGAGTGGAAGGCTAGTTTTGTATAACTAATATTGGTGATGAATGGCAGTGATAATGCATTGCATGAAGAACATCTATTAATGTCTAGAATAATATTATACTGTCTAAAAATAAATTGCAATGCAAAACATTTTCAGAGCTAATGAACAATAATTCAGTCCTACAAAAGAATTGCAACTTTGAGGAGCAAGGACCTTTAAGTCAACACACTCAAGTTAGATATGCTGACTCTGACAGCTACAATATTGATTCTACCACTAATTAACTCAAATCTTTAGGCCCTGGTAACTTCAAAAGCACTAGTGTAAATTAGCCAAACAGCTATGAACCTTGGATAAAACTTTTGATTGCTGAACATAAAAGTTCCACTGCTTCCATCATCATGCAGCATCTTCCGTAGAAACCTATAAGAAAAAGGAATCTTCCTGGCACAGAAGTGGAACTCCTCTGGAGCTGTCAACCACTCCCTTACAGAAAAGCATGGGAAATAAAGCCACCAATGCAGTCTTCCTGAATTTTCACTTTCTCTCTGAACTGTGTTGTACCTGCTCGCCTCTTCTGCTTTTCCCCTGTCGCACGATTCTTCTCCCCCACGTTCCTCCTCTGTGTGCCTGCAGCTAAAGGATCCCCCCAAAATGCTAACTCCATACTGCAAAACCAGCACTGGCTGTGCTTTGCCAAAACTGTTCAGTAGTTACGACCTTGTTTACCCAATCTGTCAAGGAAAATCTCCCATTTCCTTTCTTCTCCCAAAAGAAGCCTACCTTTTCCAGGATTTCCTTAGTCAAGACCGAAAATGCGTGCTCAATGTTCACATTTTCTTTAGCACTGGTCTCAAAAAATGGCATTCCATATTCCCAAGCAAGCTGAAAAACAAACGTAGGAAATGGGATGATCATTCTTTAGGGAAAAAAAAAACAGTTCCTAATACCAGTAGCAAGAGATATGGAGGTGTTCTGACTGCTTCTAACACGCTATAAAAACACTAATTAAGTACATGACTGCTCAGTAAAGTACTCTATATTCATCCTCAGTTTATAACTCTTAAAACATTCTTCTTAAATTTCTGCACTTTCAAAACAGCTTTTTTAACCAATCTTTACTTGTAAATAACAAGAATAAACTCCAGTGGGTCTGTTCTCAGTGTTTTGATTTATTTGGAAAATGAACTGTCTCCTAAGCAATTATTTAGAGGAAACTAATGGAGTGCCTACAGATAAAAATATGACAAAAACTGTTGGAAAAAAGTGTCATGATGAAATATAAAAAAGAGATGTTCCATTATGCTAGACAGAGACAAGCACAGAGATAACAGGCAAGCAAAGAAAACACATGCATGCAAAAATATATTATATATTAAAAGGCAAAGAGAGAAAATACTTAGAAGGGCAGCATAGATTTTACATTGGTTGGTTTTATTTAATTAACTCCCACTGTCTCATTTCCACTGTATTTCTGTTACAGATAGCTTTGAGTTGTGTTGGCATGAAGAAAAAGCCCAATACAATGAAACTAACAGATTTTAAGGTCCTAAATTTTTCTACTTTGTACAGTTAAATAGATGGAGAAAAAGAAAACAACAACCAACTGCATCATTGACTCACATGGGATGGGGCCAAGATAGGAATAAATATGCCCCAAAAAACATAGTGGGAGAGTCTATTCCAATTCCTATTATTCCCATTGCAATGGATCACTTCTTGGGATACACTTGGAGAGGATAATACCAGGCAAAGAAAATATCCCACTGCTTCTAATGTACAGAAAATTCTATAATTATCAACCACTTAATGATTTATTTGAAAGGCTCTCCATCAGGATAAGAAGTCCAATGTTGCTAACTTCTGTTTGCTCTCTATGTGGTCTAGAAGTAACTAATTAATGCTTGACAAAAATTCCAAAATCAGGCATGAAGATGCAGATACAATAATCAGACTTCTAAGTTTTAGTCAAAATAATAAAGATTACCCTAAAGGTAAAAAAAAAAAAAAGTAAGCAGATATTTTAGACAGATATCACTTCATAGGGGATTCTGAAACTCAATGGACTGCTGTGAACTGTTTTCAGTACTGCATCAACTTGTTACAGGAAGTTAAGATCATTCAACTATGGCCCATACAAAACAATGATGCATAATGGTGCATAAACAAAAATACAAGCAATAAAAAAACCCTGGGCTAATAAAGTAGAGAGAACTGGTTTGCTGGTTATAAGGTACACAGCAATTACTATTAAATAGCCCTTTTCCTTCCTTGTATCATGTAACAGGTTCCTGGAGGTTATCTATGTACAAACTCTGATGAACACAAACCAACCCTTTTAATCATGGAATCTCAGAAGTAATTTTGAAAGATAACCTCACTTGAAATGAGGCCACTGCCTATGCAATATTGGGTCAGCTGTGGCTTTGCCTACAGAAGTCTTGAAATCCACCAATGATGGAGATTTTGTAGCCTTTATGGGACTCTCTTCCATGGCTACATCCCCTCCTAGTGCAGCTGGTTCTCCTCAACTCCAACCTGAACCTCCCAAGCCAGGACTTGTAGCTGCTACCTCTCTGTTTATTGTTTGTCTCTACTGAGAAGAGTCTATTTCTGTCATTCCTTTAGTGCCACTTCAGTTGCTGTAGACCAGTAACTGTTCCTTAGCCTGCTCTTTACCCGGCTCCCTCTTCTCATGGAATACCAGTACTAGACCCCAATCACCTTCGTACCTGTCTGCTGGACTAGCTGCAGTTTCTCAATACCCATCTTGAAATGGGAGAGCCAAAGCTGGACACAATATTCCATGTGGCCTTGCCAGCACTAAGTAAGGGGGGTAACAATCTCCTCAGATCTACCATCCATTATCCTTCTAACATAGCCCAGCATGTGCTAAGCCATGAGGGAACAATGCTGACTTATATTCAAGGCTGGTGTTCATTGTAACTCATCAGTCTTTCGTAGCGGGGCAGTGACTCATGCCTTGGATTATCACAGGTGCAAATCTCTGTACTTCATGATCCTCATGTTTCTGCTGGCCCAGTTCCCAAGTTTATCAAGGTCCCACAGAACTGGCATTCTCCCATGTCATGTGCCAGTCACACCCCTTAATCTCATGTCCCATGCAAATCTCCTTCTATCATCAGCCAGATCACCAATGAAGATGCTGAACAATGTGACTGAGGCAAGGCTCACTCCCTATAGTTCCCTGAACCCTCTTCCTTGCCTTTTTTAAAAGATACACATCATGCTGGCATTTATCTAGACAAAAGGGATCTCTCCCAACCACCATGATTTCCCAGAGCTGACTGACAGTGGCTCAAATCACAATGATGAGCTCTTTCAGCACAACTGGGCAAACTTTATCACGTCTGTGGGCATATCCAACTTCCCTAAGCAATTCTAATCCAGAGCTTTTCCACTGCTGGCTGCCCTGCTCCTTCCCAAACCACACCAGTACCTGCAGAGGCCTGGGAGCAAGCTCTATTTGCAAAGACCAAAGGAAAAAAAAATCAAATCAAACCAAATCAAACAAAAAACCTTGAGTACTTGAGCCTCCTCTGCATCATATTACTACATTGCCTACTCCATCTATCAGTGCACCCCCATTTTCTCTGGATGTGCACAATATTGGTCAAAGAAGATAATATATATTTTTTTTCACTTTACCCTGCATATTGCTAAATTCTGTGGCAAGCAAGTCCTCCAAAAATGTAGCTCAGTGGAAAAAACCTCACTGATCTGGTGGTAAAGCAGTTGAAAGTATGAACACGCATTTGGCTACTCCCTCTCCTAAAGAGGCGGATTCAAAGAATTACTTTTTTTATTTTTTCTTTTGGGAGCATCTTGAATAGATCCACAAATAAAATACCTAAATACATCTACAAACCTGTGGGAATTATGCTACTAAGAAATTATATTTTATAATATCCTTGATAACAGTTTGGAGAACTTGTGTAAAATAAGCTTGTATCTTACCAACAACAATAAAGTAATGCAAATACTACTTCCTAGCAAAGTGTTGGTATGATTTCTTAGCATTGAATCAGAAAGATATGTCTGAAATATTCTTAAACTGTGTAGACTTCTAACATGTAAAGAATCATTACATTACATGTAAAAAACTCAGATTTGAAATTATAAATCAGCTTCAGCTATGAAGATAGGAAAAGCAAAAAAAGAAGGAAGAAAACATTGCTTGGCTTTTTCTGTTAGAAAGATTTGATAGGAGAAAAACAGCCACATTCTACCATGTCATATAACTTTCAACATTTCTATCTTTCAGTGAAAAATATAATGATATTGGGGGATGAACAGAGGAGCTCAAGAAGGTTGGGTTGAAACTTTTGTCAAAGCGAGTAAGAAGCAATTAATACAAGAAAATTATACTTCATAGTGTTAAAATTAAATACCTCATTTCTGAGTGACCAAAATTACATAAGTTTGTACAAAATAAATGATTACATGATTTTGTACAAACAACAAAAAATTTCTCAGCATTAAATTGAAATGAAATGACATATGACAGCCTCTCAGTTATAACAGACTTTTACAGAAATGCCAAGAGAGATGATGAGATTCCCAGGGAATCTAGAGTTCTTCTGTGCAAGAGACTGAATGGAACAACACTTAAAGCTCATACTATTAGGGTAATATGAAATATGTAACTACAAATTATTATTTGTCAAAGTTAGAATCAAACTGCTTCCCCCTCTTTACAAGGATATTTTCTTCTTTAGAGTGAGAGGACAATTACTGCTAATGGAATCTTTCTCCAGCACATTCAGTCAGATCCTTTAGCACTTGTAAATCATATTAAAAGAAGAAATAGCATAACAGAAGAGTTGCCTTGCCTCAAAGCACAGGGGAAATCTAGAAAGCAGACTCACTGGGGAGGAGGTAATGATTTGTTTCTGAAAAAAAAAAAAAAACAAACTACATTGAGAGGAATTTTGGTTGCATGGTTAAGAACCCAGAAGTCAGAAAATGTCATGGTTAATATGCTATGCAAAACCCTACTACTGCCCTCTTGTGCACATGCACCCAGTGACTCCCTAGGTTTCTGAGAGCATCCTTTGTGTGAGAATACAACATGTGTTTTTCAGCAACCTTATTCCTTGTACACAGATATGGTACATTAACACTGAAAGCACCTTGTATATGAACTATGAACTTTCAGGAATGTAATGCTGTCCAAAAGGTGATGTTATTTTTTTAAAGTTCCCTAATCTGAGATTATATAATTGGCAAGAAGCTATCAGTGTGTTTTTCTTTAAACATGAGACATCCTGCCTGACTCACCATGCCTGAAAGCCTAACAGGAGGGCTAATTCCAAGTTCCAGAGAACAGATACATACAGTTTGCAGTAGCAAAATTTACTGGTATATAGGACACGCTCTCCTGCAATATTTAGTTATTATCCCAATTTCTTCTGTCATAGCATGGCTTCTGAATTTCCTCACTGGCTCTCAGTAAGAGACATTTGCCATTTTCTTTAGATCAGCAGTTCTCACTTAATAAATTCTTCCCCTACACATGGTCAGCAGCTACAAACTCTACTACAGTCTCAGCTACACATCACATACACAGTTACAGAGAGCTGGATGTTCAGTACGTGTCCAGTCTTGTTTAAGGCTATTCATAGGCAATCAGATCACTTTGCACAGAATACTTCTGCCAGAATACTTCTTTATAGTCAGACTGTAGCAAAAATATCACTGATGGATGGTATCAGAAAAATTATGCAGAATGCATTACATTTGAATATTCCACATTACAACAGTACTCTGAAAATGCATACTCTGTGTAAGATTTCTATCGTAGCACCTAAAACTTTTAAAGTACATTTCAACCTTTAAAAGAAAAATCAGTATTCTAAAGAGATCAGCCAGGAATCACTTAATGTACTTCCAACACTCCAGAACTCCACAACCATTCTCCAAGGTCAAGTCCTAATAGAACTTTAGGAATTCAGGAGCTTTTTACCATTTTCAGTTTGAGAGCTCACAGTCACATACTAAGAAACTCAGGAGGACCCAAAAAAAGTACCAAAGATACCTTTTCTCCTTTCTCTTTTGGAACTACCCGTTCTGACTCCTTATCACACTTGTTGCCCAACAGTATTACGTCCACTTCATCACCTGCTTTCTAAAAGAGAACCAGCATTAATGAGTGTCAAGTAAGAAAAAAAGCAAACAACAAAAGCCCTTCACCTTCAGCTCACTCTAACCTTCAGCACTCCATTTCCTTGAAAGTAAAGGCTAAATTCTGTCATGACCTTCATATGTGCAAATATTTTCCACCAGTTACTGGGATTTGGAGGAAAACAGTAAGATTGCAAAGAGCAGAAAAAAGCTACTTAGAAGTGCCACGTATAATTTCCAACCCTTTTGTAAGATATAAAGTATATGGTGCATGGGCACCATCTTCTGATGAATGCTCCATCTTGAGGCTTTAAAGTGACTGGAAATGCCCTGAATTCACAGACACTGCCCTCCTAAAAGTAATAGATTCATGGATTAGCATATGACTCTGGTCTACATCCAGCACTCACAAGTAAAAGGGAAGGAATTTGCTGCACCTGAAAGAGCAGCTCTCTGTGCTTCACTTTTGCACACAGACAGTAAAATTACTTTCAAAGTGTTCAAACTCAACATAAAAGTCTGATTATTCCAAGACACTAGGAAGAAGGCAATAGATTTTTAATGAAGTAAAATTTAAAAACCTCACTGATTCCAAAAGGAAGAAAAATCTACCTTTTTGACCTTGTCTCCATCTCTGTTCCTCTAATCCACTCACATGCATGATGACTGTGAAATGCACTGGTTTTTTTACATCAGTGTTATTTTAAGGTAAGTCATTGTAACTATATGTGACCAGAATAATGACAAGGAAAGGCCATAGTTCTGCAACAGCATGTGAAATTTGAAAACTGACATTCGTTGTGAAAATCGTAACATTTAAAACCACTTTTGGTGCTTAGATGTAGGAAACTGAGGGTCTGAATCTACAAACAATTGAATCTAATGTAGTCTGATGCCATAGCTTTTATTCTGGAGGTACATGCTCACACAGCTTCCCTGATGACTCAAAAAGCCTGATCTCAGGCTGCAGATCTCTCTACGGGGACTTTGATGATACCTCTGATCTCTGTCAAATCCTTAACTTTTGTAACTTTGCTGTAAGACAAAATCCATCACAATCATACAGAGAAAAACCTCTATTCATTAAAGGATAAGAAAACACTATTTTTAGTCTATTTCTACTTTTACAACAATTTGAAGACTTCATCAGTAGGCACAATTTAATATTAAGGAACACTATTTCTCTTTTTTTAATCCATTCTCCTCTTAGAGTCAGCTACACTTATTTCATACCCCAGTTTATGTTCAAGATAATGTAGTATAAAAATGAAGTAAACTCCAGAAGAGTACGAAGTACAGGTCTAAAATAATGAATTAATCTAACCTGGATATTAATCTAACAGCCAAAATGTTGGCTGTTCAAGAATGCACTGAAGCTTCACTCATTAGGATCAGTGGCTCTCCTACATAAAATCACATACATCAGTCTCAAAATAGGGTAAACAGACAATTAAATCTCATTATATAATCGACTTTTAATTCCCAAGAAGACTGAAGGCTGATGAAGGTTTTACATTTGACGTCACTCTGAAGTTAAAGTTTAGAAGGAAATACTTGCATACTGCATGTACAAACCCACCACATTCATTCTGTAACTTAATTTCTGTATAAACAGCACAAATTTCGGCAGCAGGAATGTTCTTCCTAAACAGCTTCAAACAATATCAAAATTTAAATGAGGTTTGAGGAACTGGGCCTTTCAGCAAGTATTTATTAGTACTACCAATCACAAAGTATTTACTTCTGCAAATAAGTACTATTTCTACATCAATTTAATTTATCAATGCATTTTCACTTTGTCTGGATCCTCTACCAAAGCACTTGCAGTTCTCCTTTTTTAATGATGGTATCTTGCAGTTTCTTGCATTAAGAAAACTGAAGATTGTAAGTCAAAATGATGTCCATTTTAAATTCTGAAAAGAGATTATGTATGAAGTCTTAAAAAATTAAGTCAATACGACTAGGCAGAAGTATGACCATGTGCTCAGCTGGCATAAAAACTGCATGGGTACACTGATTTGAACTGGCCAAAAATATGGCTTTTCAGTGCTTCCAAAAGCTGGCTGTATATTTTCATACTCTGTTATTTATAGCTCAGGAATAAGCTTTCCAAATGCAAAATCTATAGCTAAAAAGATGATGGTTATTTTACAGTTGTTAAAATCCTGTTATGCAAGTCAGCACTGAGTAAGCTCATAGACTCAGGAAACATTTCCCCCCCCCATATTATGGAGAAGTACTAATAAAAATTTCATCAATTTCATCAAGGCAAAAAGAATTTTTTTTTTCCCAGATAAAATTTTGCTCTGGTATCTCAAAAATGCCAATGTCTCTGAAAAAACTGGAGCCAAGAGATTTACTGAGACTGATCAAGTTTTCTCAAGTGTTTGGCACAGCTTGGAGCCATCAGGTTTTGGCAGAAGGGTTTTTCTTCCACTGGGTTCCCAGGCTGCTGGATTTCACAGCATCTGGAGCCAGGCTGCTCTGAGCAGTGGCCACGGGAGGGAGCAGCAGCAGAGCCTCAAACTCAGTGGTGCCACATCCTGGACTCAGAACACTGGACACTCACATCACAGCACCACAGTCTCTGTAGCACACCACTGATGGGGCCACCCACCTTCACCCAGCCAGGTAAATACACAACCTGACTATGAAGATATTAACAGAAATTAAAAATGCAAAAGCAAAAATATCTTGCTCATCCCTTTCGTATGCAATTTGTTTGGGGATTTGGGTGGGGTTTTTTCAAATGTTAGGTCTTTTTTTTTTTTCCTACAGTTTTTATTTTCCAGAAGTCCTGTGAATTTTTGTGAATATGAAAAGTAGTAGGCATCTTTTCTATAAGAAAATAACACCATATCTGTACTTACAGGTTTTTGGAAGAAAACTATCCCTTCACTCCTTAAATGGTGAACACAGACCTACCATGAATGATCCCAACCTCCCCTGCAGCAAACTGACCATGATGATTATGAGCTCACTCAGATTCCTTGTATAAAGCTATCCATTCAGGGATACACCTTCCAGAACATCACCTTGTCCCTTCACCACACCTCCAGGGTGTAGTTGTGAAGGGCTACATGATTTTGATACTCACTAATTACAGTCTGAAAGGCAACAGAAGTTTGTTTGTAGGTCCAAACAGTGAAACTGAGAACCCATACTTGAAAAATACACTATGGGAATACTTAAATTGTCTGTATTTGAGGAAGAAATGTAACATTAATATAGTTTTTCACATCTGAAGAAGATGTACATGGTCAAACATCAAGATGAAGGCAGAGCTGGAGAAGGCCATAAAATAAGTAGAGCTGGGAAGCTGCTACTTCTTACTCACTAGACAATGACACCAGAAACCTATCCTTTGTAATATTGAAGAACAATTTGTTAGGAATACATTGACCTCAGAGTCCCTTTGAAAACATCACATGGGCAGTATTCACATTAGGATTGCCAAACATGTCTCTTTCCACATATTTTTCTAAGTGCCACCTTATGACCTCAGTTACAAATGCCTGGTTTCAGGACTTCAGTGAAAATAAATGCATAAATTTGTTTCTCTATAAGCAAATCTAGAATGCAGTAGATATAAACCAGTTTATCCCAAACCAACCTAGGAGTACAGATAAACCAATTCAATAAAATCACAAGAACAAGATTTTTAATTTCCAATCAGAGTCATAACAACAAACTATGAACTGAGACAACTCAATCTTTTGACACCAAGCTTTCCTATCCGAGGAAGAAAATATCAGAGGAGTAAAGTAATTTACATTTGTAAAGCGGTTTGCTGGGTGCTTTTTTTTTATGTATGATGCAGAAACATTGAAAGACAGTCCAGTCTCCCAAATGCACCAGAAGAACCAAAGCAAAAATTGGCATTATGGAGAAATGGCAGCAACTCAATAGCCCATAGAGTTCATATCCTGGTTGAGGGGTCACTTCTTCAGGTAGGACAAATAGAAGGTTAATGTATTCCAAAAGCACTAAACTACTTTCACCAAGACTTGCATAAGAAAAGAAAATTATCTTCTGCAAGCAGAAAATTCTGTGATGATAATTTCCTGCATGGAGAAAACTGTTAGGAGCTGGTAATGTTACCTCCATGGCCACACCAGGAGACTAGCACAATTAAAACCAGTCCAAGGTATTTAGAAGTAAAGTAAGACCTACCATCTATGTCAACAATTTTTGGAGACCCAGATGCCATGTGTGAATAATGGAGTGATTTAGGCTGGCAAGGACTCCTAGAAGTCAGCTGGTCTAGTCCCCTGCTCGAAGAGGGCAAACTTCAAAATCAGGTCAGGCTGCTCAATGCCCTGTTGAATCCAGTTTTAAGTGTCTCCTTTAAGTGATCCTCTCTGGGCATCTATTTGAGCATTTGAAACCCTGTATTGTGAGGAACTTTTTGCCAGTGTTAGTTGGAATCTTGTTCAAAACATCTTGGAAAAAACTGTTTCCTGCAAATGGATTTGGTACATGGCTGCTTGTATTTATTTAATTTTCAAGGCTAAACAGCATCAGCCTTTCAGAACAGGTGCACACAGTAGCTAAAAGCCATGTCAGCAGACAAGAGGAACACTTTAATAAACTAGACATAACCTGCAATCCTACAAATAAAGAAAAGTTTCAGGTTCTAAAGTTATCTTCCTGCAATTATCATGCTCCTAATGAATGCTTTACAAATCCAATGTCCCTATACTGGACTTGCCAATAATGTCCCAAGATATTAATCTGTGAGTGAGCATATTTTTCTAGTCAGCTTTTAAAAAGTACAGTCATGTTACTTAGTTTCCTCCAGTTGTGAATTCAAATTTTACAGCGATACAGACATGGGAGCATATTTGTGTCTTGAAATTCCTTGGACAATAATTAATTTTTAATAGTAAAGCTGCTGTATTCCACACTTAAACTAACTGAAATATAATGAGAACATTACTGGTAATCTGATTGTAATTGCACTGACTGGCCAGTTTCTAGAAAATCAATGGGAGTTTTTAAGAATGCTAAATTGCTTGGATTGTTATTTTCAACTGTTGCAAAAATGGCTTAGCACACTGAACAGATTTTTAAAAAACTTTCTGTTTAAAACCTTTATGTGCAAAGAACCAAAAAATGAGACCATAATGTAATAACTGAATTGCCTCAAAAATTCCTGTTTGACTGGTTCAGGTGCAAGCTTTACATTACCTAGTAGTCTGATATTTAGTGAAACCTGTATTCTCTCTGCTTCCCTTTTTAAAACTTATTTAATTTTTCTACACTTGCATATTTTAAATGGTGCTGTAGCAACAGTCACTTTGATTCTGGGCATTTGTGGGGAATTAAATACTGATTTGCATTCACAGACCAAAGCAAATGCAAGGAATGTCACTGACCTCCAGGAAGTAATTAATTTTCATGAAATGCCCTGTGTTTTAACAGTTATTGCTTAAAAACATTTCTTTTGCAATGAATGGCCCCATATATTTTCACCAAGACACTTCAGAAATTGATATCCCACTAGGACTAAATTAAATTTTTTATTACTATCTAGCTCTATTACAACACTAATTGCTAGTTTTGAGATTGGTACAATCAATCATGCAATTTACATTCCTAGAAATTGTTTTAGATTGAGTATTTTTCCATTTTTTAAACTTTAAACCAACAAAGTACCTTCAGGGGTTAAGATTAAACAGTCTAAGTATTAATACTTGAGTACCTGTACACGAAATCTTTTAAAATGTCACAAAGGGAGAACAGGATTGGGCTGGTGTCATTTCCTGATTGACTAAAGCAGATCTAAGCCTGCATGGTGGCCATAGGAGGTCCCATCCTTCCCTCCACCCCAACCATACAACCCTGATACCTTCTTACTGTGTATGGCTGTGCACTGTAGCCCACCAAACCAATCATCCTGTTGATCTGACTGAAGATAACAGGACAAAATGACCCCTTTGGAGCCACTGTGAAGACAGACCAGTATTTTATGTCAAAAGATAGATACAGAGATAGATAGATAGATAGATAGATAGATAGATAGATAGATAGATAGATAGATAGATAGATAGATAGATAGATAGATATGGATATATACAGATAATTTCCATTTTCAGTTTCAGGTAACAGTAAACCTGCTATCATGCTGTTTGCTGAGCTAAATCTTTGTTAACTATGAAACTGTACAACCAGTGGCATATCCAGCTGTGACTTTTGTTTGGCCAACAGAAGAAGGGCATGTGCTTTTCTTAACAAAATAATAGAACAGATGTGTTAGTTTGAAGTGCTTGCAGACAAGCCAGTAAGAATATTGTGTCATCAAATCTCTTTTGTAACACATTACTGAAGTTAGGCTCTGTTGTCACTAAGATTTTTAAGATGGCTCTAAGTTTAAGAACAATGATGTCCTAGGTCATCAGAGCAGTGTTTTTAATAATGAGATAATGTGAATGTAATGTTTTACCAAAAGTATAAGATATCCCATGTATATATTATTGGATATATGACCATGTGTAGTTCATTAATTTGGCTGTACACTAAAGCAGTGAAGAGAAAAAAATAGTGCATTTGAGGGTTTTATTTCAAGTACCCTTTCCCAAGATGAGTTCTCCCATCCATCATGTCATATCCCCACCAAATCAAAAGAGTATTAAAAAACCTGCCTGAAAGTTTACTTGATTTTAATTAACAAAGAGCACTACCTTGATTAGATTCTTACACTAACTTCTACAAGCATGCTAAGTACAAACTGCTGTGCTCCTGCTGAGGGGCAACAGCACTGCTCCCTACAGCCTCCTGAGGATGGAAAGTAGAGAGAACGATACTGATCTTTCTTCCCTGGTATCAAAAGACAGGACACATGGGAATGGCTCAAAGTTCTGCCAGGGAGATTCAGACTGGACATTGGGAAGCATTTCTTTACTGAGTGGGTAGTCAAACACTGGAACTGGGTTCCTAGGCAGATGGTCAATTCCCCAAGCCAAATTAAGAGGCATCTGGACAATGCACTTAATAATATATTTTAACTTTTGGTCAGTGCTTAAGCGGTCAGGCAGCTGGACTAGATGATCACTGATGGTCCCTTACAGCTGAACTATTCTCTTCTAAAACTGCCTTGCCTTTATCTAATAGAGAACACATTAAGAGAGATCTAGCAAAAAAGACTTGGAATACAGAGTTACAGGCAGCTGAATGACCTCATACCTAAGGGTTTGGCCACTCCGTCCTCCCTTCACATTGTTTCCACACATTCTTCTTCTGGCCTTCCTACTCCTACCTGTTTACCTTGCTCCAATAAATGTCAGACCTTATTATGAGCCTCTGAAACTCACTGATAGAGCAGAAAAACCACTCAACTTCTTTTGCTGTGTTAGTTTTCTACCACCTTAGGAAGTCAGAGTGAGCCACAGAGGGCTCTGAGAAGTTCCAGCGGGAACACATACCCCGTCTGGCAGCCTTGTGCTGTTGAATCACTTCCTATGTCACATGAAAGCACATATTTCTGGCTGCAGCACCACGAGCAGCTGAGCCAACCAAACACTTCCCACCCCACTTCCTCCCTCTTGAAACCATCCTCTCAAGGAATATCCAGCAAGGACAAAGAAGATATTTAATTCCTTTGATCTTGGGATGAGGTAACTACACTGGAGTAATGAAATTAGGAAAGGGAAATCACTGGCTGTGATATGGAATTTTGATACAGAATCTAATTAAAATCCCAGGATGAGCTCATGCAGACTGATCTATGCACAGCCACACCACTGACAAGAGCACCATAACTCAGCATGCACAAGCTGAATCGGAAGCTATGTTTTAAAAGTACTTCAGAAAACATTCCTCCATCACCATGGGCTTGTCTAAATATACACCATGTTCCAGTTTCAGATGACAGTAATTCTACTATCATACTCTGTGCTGACTTAAATGCAAGAAATTCTGGTTAGAAACTTACAGGAACAAGAATACATCTCATGCAGTCATTTAAAATGACACATTAATTACTTTCATTAAGTTATCAACCACTGACAGATATATTTACCTCATATATGTCGTTCATCCAGACTGTTATACTTTGAAAACTCTTCAGATTTGTGATGTCATATACAAGCACAAAGCCTTGTGCACCACGGAAATAGCTGGTACTCAGTGTATGGAACCGTTCCTGGCCAGCAGTATCCCTGAAAGAAATTGTAACAAATCACACACACACAAACAAACAAACAAAGAAACAAACAAAAAAGAGATGATCAAACTGCAAAATCCCCAAGAATGATTACTTTACTTTAAGGAGTATTGTCCAAATTTTAAATTATGTATTCTAACACAAAAGCAACAAGAAAAAGCACGGAAAATCTGGGTGCCAAATAGAGCAATAAAAGAAATTTATTCTGAATAATACAGCCCTACTAGGGAAGCTAAGCCAGTGGCTGAAATCTGAGAGTAATGTCAAGTCTACCATTCCTTCTTTATATAAATAACTCAGGTGATAAAAAAAATCAGATGTCAGATGACATACCCATATTCTGACAACCCCTTTGTAAACTGTGATACAAACAGCAACCTGGTTTAGATGGAAGACAGGTCTTTGGAAAAAGCCATAAAATACATGGACATAGAGATTCCTACACGTAATGCTAAAACTTGAGGAAAGAAACACAAATGGGATCCATCAATCTGCTTCAGGAGATGTTGGCTACAAAGTACCACACCTGAAAAGTTTCTGCACTAATATACCAAGCAAGAGGAACAAACCAGACAATCTCCAAGCTTTGCTCCCAGAGATTTGATGTCAGTGGCCTAAAGTGAAACCTGATGGGAAATAAGATAAATAAGGAAGGTACATGCCCAGTGGAAGCAAAGCCAGGTGACATGGAAAGAATACAGAGATGCTGTTTGCCAGTGTAGGCACAAAATGTATGTGGTCAAAGCTACACTGGAGTTGAAGCTGTCAAAAATGTGGGAGACAATAAAAAGTTTTTTCAAATATATGAATGGAAAAAGGCAGTGTAGAAATAACATCAGCCCATTAGAGGGTGAGGCTGGTCAGGGACACCTCACTAACAGGGACATGGAAAAGGCAGAGCTGTTTAATGCATTCTTTGCCTGTGTCTTCAATACAGAGGACAGACCAAGGAGGTCTCAGTGCCCTGAGCTGGAGGACCACGACTGTGTGAATGGTCAACTCCCAGTCAACCCTGAAATTCTGTGGGATCTGCTGATCCAGCTGGATCCCTGCAAATCTATGAGGCCTGATGGGATTCATCTGAGAATGCTCAAAAAGCTGGCTGATGTCATCACAGAGCCTCTCTTGGTTTTTGAGCAGTCTCAGGAGTCCAGAGAGGTCCCAGCTGAGTAGAAGCTGGGTAATATCACAATTTTCAGTAATGGCAAGACCCTGGAGATTACAGGTCTGCCAGTCTAACTTCAGTGCCCAGTAAATTCATGAAAAATATTATTCTGGAAGACAACAGTCATTGGTCACAGCCAGTGCAGCTGAACCTGATTTCCTTCTACAACATGGTAATCGACCTGGCTGATCTAGGAAAGGCAATAGATATGATCTCAATGAACTTCAGCAAAGCTTTTGATAGTGTCTCTCACA
The DNA here is from genome assembly GCA_013398075.1 of Notiomystis cincta. Lineage (NCBI taxonomy): Eukaryota > Metazoa > Chordata > Aves > Passeriformes > Notiomystidae > Notiomystis > Notiomystis cincta. The sequence continues at coordinate 31,133 of VZRX01012177.1, forward strand.
GGACCTTCCAGACCAAATGTCCAGCACACAGCTGGATAACCACGCTGAGTGATGGGTGAGCAGCTGGCTCACAGGTTGGGCACAAAGGGTTACAGTGAATGGGTGACATCAGGCTGGGGTCTGGTCACTGGTGGGGCTCTACAGGGTTTCATCCTCAGCCCAGTTCTCCTCAACATCTTCACTAACCACCTGGATGCAGGATTCAAAGGGACACTAAGTAAGTTTGCCAAAGGATACGAAATTGAGAGAAGCTGTTGACTCCCTCAAAGACAAAGAAGCCCTGCAGAGAGACCTTGACAAATTAGAGGACTGGGCAACACCAACCATATGAAGTTTAACAAGGCCAAGTGCTGGACTCTGCACCTGGGACAGGGCAATCCTGGTTGTGTGTACAGACTGGGGAATGAGATGCTGGAAAGCAGCGCTGCAGAAAGAGACCTGGGGGTCCTGGTCCATGGCAAATTGAACATGAGCCAGCAGTGCCCTGGCAGCCAGGAGGGCCAACCCTGTCCTGGGGGGCATCAGGCACAGCATCCCCAGCTGGGCAAGGGAGGGGATTGCTCTGCTCTGCTCTACTCTGCACTGAGGCAGCCTCACCTTGAGTGCTGGGGGCAGATTTGGACACCACAATATAAAAAAGACATTAAGCTCTAAGAGAGTGTCCAAAGGAGGGCCATGAGAATAAGGGAAGCCATACAATGAGTGGCTGGGGTCACTTGGTCTTGTCAGCCTAGAGAAGAGGAGACTGAAGGGAGACTTCATTGCAGTCTACAACTTACAAAGAGAAGCAGAGGGACAGATATTGATCTCTCTACTCTCATGACAGGACTTGAGGACATGGCCTGAAACTGAGTCAGGGCAGGTAGGCTGGATATCAGGAAAAGGTTTTTCACCCAGAGGGTGGCTGAGCACTGGAACAGGCTCCCCAGGGAAGTGGTCACAGCACCAAGCCTGACAGAGTTCAGGAGCATTTGGACAATGCTTTCAGGCACATGATGTGACTCTTGATGTCCTATGAAGGCCAGAAATCAGACTCAATATCCTGACAGGTCCCTTCCAACTCAGCATATTCTATGAATTATGCCTTAAGAAAGTTGTAAACAACCCTCTTATAATTTTGTATTAAAGCCTGAGATGGAATAACTGCAGATCCAATACTGCTCAGATAATTCATGTAAAGATTTATTTCTTGGGAAGTTAAATACTGGTAAAGAGAGATAATCTTCAGAATTAGATGCCTGGAGAGTCAGCTGTCAGAAGCCCTACATAACCTTTAGAAAAACTTCCAAACTAAAAAACAGTGTATGTTCCCAAAGATTCATCTTACCAAAAATAATTTCTCTGGGTGACCCTTTTGAACTTACATTTGATGGGTAATGAAATGTAACATCTTGTTGCTTTGTCACTTTCCTCAATGTTCCTGTACAATTAAATATACTTCATATGGATCATAGATCTGCATTTATTTGTATGCTGCAAGTTTTGTTAAAGCAACCCAGTGACAACCTCCTTTTTAACTTACATTAGTTGCTGCAAAAAATATACTCTCTTAGGCTAAACTCAAATTTTAAAATTATCTAGTAGGAGCACCTGCACATTATGAAGACACACAATTAAAAGCAGATGAGATTTTTCATGTCATAATGCAATTTAGTTGGCTTTCTTTTGTGATACTAATTAAAACTTACCATATTTGAAGTTTCACTCTTGTGTCATTAAACATTACTGGCTTTACTTTAAAATCAATGCCTAGAAGAAAAAAGGAAAATCTGTAATATTTCTCATAATAACATGGATTCCCTTTGAAGATGGTTTCTCAGCTCCAGTTATCATGCAATTTCAAACAGAAAGTGAAAAAGAGCAATACTATAGAAAAAATAACTAGCCAACCATATACATACAAAATGGAAGTTGTAAAAGGAAATTGTTCACTGCTGAAAGCAACTATATGCCAATACATTGCACAAATACAATACAAAGCAATGCCAATACCAAGCAAAGAAGGGGCAGGTCAAAGCAAAGGTGCAGATAGTCTGAAACTGCAAGTAAGTATTACCATGGATTGGCAAGCTGACAGCAGTTTCATGGCCCTTGCAAAACAGTACACTGCACAAATATAGTGGTGATTTTCAAGAGCATGGCAGCTATGAATGGGAAGGTACAAATGCTTACAGAGCCATCACATGTGCAACATAATTATTGTGTCCTTACTTCCAAATCCCTAAAAAAATATCCAGGGTTACATGAGCAGAAATAGGAACTGGCTGTACACATTAAATGAAAAGACAAACGTACATGGGATTTAATTAAAAATGAAAAGGCTTGGCTCTACAGCCTAAATCAAATCCAGAAAGCCAATGCTAAAAGCAAGTATTAATACTCAAAATCAATGCAGAATGTTGTCTCTACATACACTAAAGGTCCTTCCTCAAAGATATTTTCCTTATGATTTATAGTGTTTTCCTTTATTAAATCATCAAATTAGTACTCCAAATGTGTTAGATGATACCTATATTTATGAGCTGTTCAAGTTCCAATTCTAAAATTAGAATCTGCCAGCTATCAGCTGCCATCCTAAAGTGACATATTTTCACAGAGTAGACCATTGTTTCCCCTATTGCTTCATTGCTGAAGTTTGAAATACCATTTGATAATTTCTCTGATTGCTTTTTTCCCCCACTGAAAAACAATTAGACTCTTTTTGTCAGTTATAGGAAGGGAAGTAAAGGTAATGTTGTGACAGCTGATGATACTGTATGGGAAAAATTCTGTAAGATCACACTATAGCTACTTAAAATGACAGTGTCTTTTCACCAGCAGTAATGTCATTTGAAAGAACCAGACAAATTGAAAATCACAAAATTTTTCAGTTAATACCACTGTACTGATTTCTGTAAGAATGTGCAAGCCAAATTACTTTATCAAAGGAAAGCACCCATGGCAGCAAACCAAAAATGCAACAGAGGAAATGCTCCCTTCCTTTGTACTGACAGATGTATTGTGCACAAAATTTTGACAAGTACACTCTCACATGCATGCACTCACATGCACTTTCATTGCTATTAACATTTTTTGTGTGTATGTGGTAAGGGAGTTGAGGTGGATTTTAAAAATTATTATGATAATCATGTCCTCCACTTGATGAATTTTCATTGAAGCTTCAATGAAAAGGAAAGATGAAATAATATAATTGGTATCTGTAATTAATATTACACAAAGCTTCCTTGATGGAATTAATAATGTCAGAAGGAAATGTAATTTAAGTAAAATTTGCTCATGTAAGGTGAAATTCCAATGTGATGGAAAACATTTGCTCCTGAAATTCACATTGTTTTGTTTAATTATCTGTATCATTTTCTACAATTGATGTTGAAGCAGTTGAGAGGGACAGAGTATACACTGGGAGGCTGGAATGTCACTTCCAAATGGTGCACTGGGAACAAAGCAAAAAATTATATTCCAGACAGGGATTCCCAGAACTACAGGGAAAAGTTCTTAGTTGACATACATTTTAATAATAAATTGCTATAAGCTTTTTTTAAAAAAAATTATTTGTAAAAAGGGAAGCAGAGTGCTGAATCAGACTAAAACTTAATCTAAATTAAAATCAGGCATATTGACTTCTTAAGTCAACTTCAAAATTTATTGACCTAAAAGGTCAATGAATGTTAGTGAAAAACAGAAGTCAATATGTTCTGCATGCATGAATTGTTCATGTCTTTATATGAAATTTCCAGCAAACTTAGCAAATTGGAAAGACAGAAAAGAAAAATGAGATACACAATGCCAAAGACAGCTCACGGATTTCAGATGCTTTTAGGCCTACCTGGTGTACACCATGATCAACATAACAAAGCAAGCATTGATTACAGCTCTTGAGATAAATGTTATTGGAATGCAACAGCATGTACTTGCTTCTTTTAAGCTGTCAAATAAAGCCAAGAAGGGGGATGCTGGGCACAAGTTCAAATTCTGGTTGTTATTTCTAACTTTTATAGCCATGAAATTAATGTGTTTTCTTTATGTTTCAAAGAGTAAATAATGCCCATATTAGAAACGAACCACCATAAGGACAAATAGGTCTAAAAAGCATAAAAATAGTCAGCCACTGGGTAATTCAGCTGTGAAATGCCCCTCTCTTCCCTCCCTTTGGCCATCTGCAGAAGTCCTCTTCAAAGAGGTCTTTTGCAGCTGGCCTGGAAAATTACAGCACACTTTTCACCCAAACAGAGTTGGTGGGTTCCTGATAAAAAATGCTCAGAAACATTTGTCTATCCAGAGGAAATGCAAGTTTGAGTAGCTTAGCAGGATGCAACAGTGAAAGCATGGCCACAGGCTGGTAAATACCCTGTGGCAGGTTCTACCCAGCCCACTGCCTGTCACAGAGCATCTTCAATTCCTGAAACAGGGAAGCAGTTCCTAGCACTTCCTGTGGCCAAACTGGGCAAGTGCCCAGTCAGAAGTGTTGGGTTGAGTTTCCACTGTTACTCCTACCCATAATTAACCCCTCCTAGCTGCTGGTGCATTACTTGCATCAGATTCTTTTCTGAACATGTCAAGAAATGTCTGAAGCAGAGAGGTGTCTGAGCAGTCACAAGTACTGATAATTCCTGGTTTGCTAAGAAAAATAACTCATGGGATAAAATGGTTTGTTAGGAAAGTAAGAGTGACAAAAATATCCAGCTTTGTAAAAAAAAAATAAATGTGGATTGCTACTTAAGTTCTTAACACAGGACACAGTCACCTTCAATATGGTTCATTTTTGTTGATTACTTTATTCCCTTCTAAAATAAATATCAGGGAACCTACAGAGACCTTTTAATCCTGATGTTGAAGTTGTACCACTTTCAGCTATGATGGATTTGAGAGGACTCACAGGTCTGCAGAAATGTTTCTCACAGAAAACACGTGTGCTGAAGGACCACAACAACCACAATACAGCAAAATAACCTCACCACCTGTGAGAGCACAATTGTGTTCGCTGGTATTCAAGGGGTATTTTTTGTTCATACACCTTCTCTATGGCTTTATATGCAATACCATAGTTTAAACAAAAACATTTATTCTTTATAATCTATTCATAATACAATGCATCCACCTTATGATGTGTGTAAGTTTAATTAGAAAACTATAACTGCTATAATTTATCCAAATTGTGTAATTGAAGAGGAAGAAGGGCATCCAGCCTTGCTTAAGTGATGCATTAAAGGCTTTCAATGAAAGTTTACTGTAGATGTATTTTTTGCATTTTCTCATAAAATACATAATTTTAGAAAAGTTCAGTACTACTGGAGCCTACTTCAAAATGCTTGTCTATTTTTCCCCCCTGCTATAATACTAAGATTTTTCCTAGTAATTTTCCTAGTAACAAATCTGTGATTCATGATGACATAGAAATGAGACTTTCAACAACTTCAACTTCTGTGCCTATGACCTTTTGCCACCAAGGAAGGTGATGGCACATGATTTTGTCAGGGAACTCAGGAAGCTGCAAGACTGCACAGGTGGAATAATCTTCCCTCTACTCAAATCACCATTTTAACTGGATAGGTAAGGTGAAAAATCACCTAACAGCAGATGAGCATGTAATAGGCTGTACAACAGAAAGGCATCATTTGACTGAACTTGTATGAAACAGACACCCAGATAAAAACAGTTATTTGTTCTGATGGTGTCAACAGTGAGGGAGAAGACATCACAAACTGAGAAAATACTATGTGTCTTCTTCCTTTGCATCACTAGGAGACACAATCTCTAGGGCATCCTCTCCATTGCAGCTGTCTCCATTAAGAAGGAACCTTTCACTTCCAACATTACTCTTTTAGAAGACACCACTCATAATCCCATTTGTTTCCCAAGTCCAAGCTCCAAAACACCTGGTAAAATGGAATTAAATGGAACACAGTATTTCAGAAATAACTTTAAAAACACTTTCAGGTAACAAATACCATGTTTGTATTATTAATTTACATTTCAGATAGGGTTTTTTTAAAAAATAACAGGTGTCACTAATGAAACTAAAGAGACTAATCTTAGTCCATAAACTGTCACAAAAACTATTATCTTCACTATTCCTTGAAATAGTTTAAATCACAATTTGGGAAATATATTTGTAATATCATTACCATATAAAAGTTTTTTGAGTCTGTAGTGGACTGAATCAGGAGTAAAAGAAATTATGTCTCAAAATAATAACCTCATGGTCAGGAATCTCAATGTAAAGCACATCAACAAAGCTGTTGTTTACTTTTATAGGCATTCTCTGTGCTTTCTTGTTAAGCCTGGCAACAAGTCACCCATTATTAGGATCAATTTCCTGACTTTACTGTTAGTTGTGTTCTTCCCTCTTTCCCTGTGTTGGTTTTAGAAACTGCTTGGTAAGAAAGAGCAAGAAAATAAAAAGTGGTTGAAGTTCAGCCATTCATATGTGGGCAGGTCAAGTCATGTCATGTACATGAAGTATTCCCTGGACCAACTACTGCCACAGCTCCTGTCTGGTATTTAATTCCATCACACCAACTCCTCCCAGACTGAAGGATGTGTAAATGAACTGTGCATATTCCAAAGGCAGGAACATACAATTTCCTGGCACAATTTAGTTTTCTCTTCAAAATCAAATCCAATCAAATCAAAGAGAAAATACACAAACTCTTAAAAATCAAAATTTTCCAATGAAAATTTGGGAAAATCTCAACAGCAAATCAAAGGACCACAGTCACAGAAGACATCTTCATGCTGGAGAGAAGGTTTTCAGCATGTGGACAGTCAGCCTGCCATTCCCCATGGCACTGTGGGTCTGGAGTGCCAAGGCAGTGAGTGCCATCTGCAGTGTGTAGTGCCAGTGTAGAACTGACATGGTCTGGCAGGGTTAATTATTTCCATCATAGCAACAGCTCTGCTTTAATCATCATGCACACTGCTAACTACAGTAGAAGATATCTTTATACATTAAAATTATAAACACAAAGTTAAAGCCTTTCCTAGCCAAAAATATTGATGAACTGGGCATTTTACTGACATCAACTCTTTGAGGCTGGTACCTGAAAGGGGGCTGTAGCCAGGTGAGGATTGGCCTCTTTTCTCAGGCAACAAGTGACAGGACAAGAGGAATTAGCCTCAAGCTGTGCCAGGCAAGGTTTAGGTTGGACATTAGAAAGAATTTCTTCCCAGAAAGGGTGATTAGATATTGGCATGGGATGCCCAGGGAAGTGGTGCAACACCCTGGAGGTGTTTAAAGACTGGACACGACACTTGGTGCATGGTCTATTTTACATGGTGGTGTTTGGTCACAGATTGGACTCGATGATCTCAGAGGTCATTTCCAACATAGCTGATCTGCGACTCGGAACTGTTTTCTCTGCACCTGCACCGACCTACAGCAGCAGGGCCCCAGTGGGAAATAAGAAACAGTGAGAAACAAGTCCTCACAAGTTTACAACAGGAGTAGGTTCCCAAAGCCCAGACGAACAGCAAGGACAGTGTAACAAGCCAGCGCTTTGCAGTGGCTCTGGAGCCAGTGTCACATGTGTCCTGACACCCCGGCAGAGGCTGCACACACGCAGAGCTCAGCGCAGGGAGCTTTGACATCTCCCAGCCCGCCAGTACCGCGCTGACAGCGCCGGTCTGGCCGCGGGTGAGCCGCGGGCACCGCGGAGGGGAGGGCGAGGGGCGGCAGCGAGGCGGGCGGGGCGCACGGAGCCGGCGGCACTCACCGATCGTGGCTATGTAGGAGGTGGCGGGAGAGCCGGCGGGCTCCGTGTACCTGCGCACGATGGAGGTCTTCCCCACGCAGGACTCTCCGGCCATCACGATTTTCANGAGCCTCCTCAGCGCCGCGCCAGCCGCTGCCCCGAGCCGGCCTTATGAAATTATGCAAAGATACACCTTTTTGTCAAGAAGTTTTATCACTGGGGAGGAAGCGGGCATCTTTCACAATCCCCATGACGCTTCCCCCGTGAAGTTATAGAAATAAACAGTCTAGTTTCACGTTGCTTCCTAGCGTTAAGTCAGAGGCAGAGGAAACAGGTTTTAAGAATTTCCTCTTTTTCACTTTCAGTTTGTTGCCATCTGACAGTCGAAGTGACCTGTAACACACACATAAAAAAACTCCCAAACCAAAAAAACTTGCATCTACAGTGTAGGCTTGCTGCATGTATGTCTGCATGGTTTTACCAGAATCTCACATTGCCCAAATTATAAGGCCCATGGCCATTTGCCATTTTGCGCAGGGAACTCAACCAGTGTCATAAATCTAGGAACAGGATATATTTGAATGAAAAGTGCTAATGTATGTTTGCAAATATTTATGTCTTATCTATGCCTGCAATGACTTAGCACAGGATTTGACATTGTCACCTTCAACCCTTCAAACAACCTGATCAGTACCAGAGCTGTAGATGTGACACGCTCGCTTTTTCTGGAGGACAATTTATGACTCAGTGAGCTCCACCTAGCATGATTCAGGATCACAGGATCAGGACTATGAGGGTTGGAAGAGGCCTTTGAGATCATCCACTCCTACCATCCCCAGCACGGCCACTGTAACCCCTAAACCACTAAACTGTATCGCCAGATTCAGATCTAGATGCCTCTTAAATACCTCCAGGGATGCTGACTCCACAAATGTCCTCTTATCAAAGGTCAAATATTATTTCAGGCTTATGTCTCCTTCACCCCTCACACCAACCTGCGCCTCAGCTTGCCAGTATCAGACTTGGTAACCTTTAGGACTTCATGGTGGAAAATCTCCAAAGGATGTCATCAGCCTGTTTCTCTGTCAGTGCAATTTCCTTCATTGCTGGAAAAATGAGACTTTCTGCTACAAGATGAGAAATAATGAGTAGGAAACAATACAGATGAAATCAGCTACTGAGTTAGATGGGCTTTTTAGGAGTGACCTCTGAGTTGTGACTGTGTAAAAAACCCAACACTAGCAAAGAAGGCATAAGTTAAAGTGTATCCATTAGGGACGGAGTAAGGTTATATATTGATGAGTCTGAATACGTTCTCGAGGGACTGTTGGTGGAAAAAATTGAGCCCACAGGACACTTTCACATGACACATCACATTATGAAAGTGTTTTGGGAGCCTGGCCTGTACAATAAAGCAGCAGGCATGTGCCTTGCTTAGTTTGACAAAATAGAGGCTAGAAGGGAATATGGTTACTCTTTGCCTGGGATTCAACTATAAGGAGGCAAAAAAAGCTGCATAAAATAAAGAATAATATAGTGAATAGACAGATATATACTGGCAATGAATATGGCTAAGCCAAAATTTGCGAGGGTTCTAATGATATTTCAGAAAATTCTTGCAGCTGAGGTAATTGGGAGAAAATTCTCCATAAAGGCAAAACAAGAAGAATGTGTTAGAGGAGCTGTAACTGCCTGCAATAGGGAAGGACTGTATTTCATAAACCAGAACACTTCCCATGAAAAAGATCCCCTGCTATCTCAGCAGCCCCATGAAGTTCTGCTTCCCCACGCAGAAATTGGAAGTTACCATTGTTTATCCCAGGTCTGAGGGAAGACGGGGTGCTGGCCCCTTCTGGTATTTCTCATGGGTCAGAGGCGATGTCACATGTATGGGGAAGCTCCCACACAGATAATGCAACATCTGCAGGCACAGACAAGTGTCTCCAGCCAGCTGTGTGCCAGTCCTGCTCCGGCCCCTCTGCCAGCGCGGCTGCTGGAGCGAGCACAGCGCTGCTGTGTCCTGTGGGTGGGTGCTGTAGCAGGGCTTGGACAGGGAGCACATTGCTTCACAGACACACCATAAGGCTTTGTCTTTACTGCAGAGCCTTCTCGATTGTCTGCTCTGAGCTTGCCCTTCTCGAAATAGCTTTCTTCAAACGCAGGCAGTGCTGCCGCTGCCTGCAGCAGTTAGATTTACGTGTTAGCCTGGACTGATGGTGTTAACAAGGATGCTACATTAGCTCAGTCCTTACCTTCTGCTGTCTGTCAGGCCAACCAATTTAAATAAAAAAGGCTCTCCATAGCACTTTGTACATTCAAGTGTTGATTTATGAGCCATGTGCGAGGCAGGATTCTAGCCAAATTCCTAATGAGACTCCAAATACCCCGGGTTACCGCTGCTCTCAGGGAGTTACAGTATCACTTTTCCTCATATTCCTATCCACAAGGGGACAGTCTTTCCATCTCTTACCATCGACTAAAACCATTTAAAAGTTAGCTCCTTGAAAAACTACCATTCAATGAATAAAATTTATTTTTTTTAAAATACATGTTTCATGCTTTAGAAAAAAGTTCCAGATCTTTGTAAACTATGTGATATTACTGTACTTACAGAGCTAATCATAAGCGAAGTTAGTTTAATGAAGCTAATGACTTGAAAATAATGACTGTGGCTACAAAATAATCGGTGCAAAGCACAAAATGAAGTTTCCATTATGTTTATTGAGATATCCTTGGAAAAGGATGTATTTTCTTCTCCTTCAGCTTTTTTGATTGTTCACTTCCATTTCTTTATTCTATCCAAAGACATGATGAATACTACTAGTAATAAAGACACAATTCTTAAAGGCATTTTAATGGGAGATCTTTGAATTTTCATACAGAAAAATTACTAGATTTATTATAAATTAATTTTATAAAATGTTAGATTATGAAAACATCACACTCATTTTTCTTCAGTATTTGTAAATTGTTGCAGTTACTCTCATAGATATGAATCTTACATTTTTGCTTCTTACCTGAAACATTCAGTTTAGAAATAACTGCTTAGTTTACTCTGAGTACTCTGAGTACGGAAGTACTTTGCGTAGAGCAGATAATGTCAGATTTTTAAATTCTCAAACAGCTCACACCTCCTAGTTTGCTCTGGTCTGGCATATGACCCCAATCTCTCCTGATAAGTTCATGCAGCAGCCGATTTTTTTTAGAACCAAACCCCCAGAAAAGTGGGCCAACTCCTCATTCACTTACAGAAAGTACTGTAAAGTTGCTCTGGAAGGAACCAGAGAGATTCTCCAGCAAAATATTTCATGCAAACCATGCAACATAATCCTGTCACTAAGCCTGCTTTGCACATACTTGCAAGCAACCATCATAAAAAAAAAAAAGGTTAAGGAGAAGAACATAAATATGAACCAAGGATGAAAAGGGTGAAGAAACATTCTTTGGAAACATAATGGTACCATTACAGATGCCACTGCCTCCTTAACAAATGAAGCTTCCTCCTAAATGAAATAAAGCTTACAAAATATTCCAAAGTGGTTCAGTGTATTTCCATTTGAAATTATTTTGATGGAATATTAGAATACTAATGCAATTACAAATATTAGCAGCATATTCATGAATGTTTTCCTGAGCTGGAGATATAAGCTAAAAATTATAATGAGAAGAAAGAGCAAGGCTTAATTTGGATTTAAAATCCTCAGTACTAAGTCACTGCTCGTGTCAAGATTACTCACTGAATAGATTCTCTTAAGTGACCAAAGTGGAACTTTTTGCTTTCATTTCTGTTAAGATAAAACCACTTCTGAATGGACAAAATTGAGGAAATTACTCATGATAGGCAAAACAGGGTTCACTAATCCTTAAATGAAATTTCTGGGCCAACTGTAAAGTATTCCAGTTATTTAAGAGACAGGATTCTCTGTCAAACCAGAATATAATTTTTAAGGTCTCATCAGAGAACAGGACATCTCTCTCAGTCAGAATGACTCAAATGTGTGGTTACTGATAAAAACTGCTGAAAAGTGATAACAATGAGGTACCCATTGTTTGTAGCTGCCCATGATCCACTTTGGATTTGCAATAGGTTTTAATTTTACTTTTTTCAGCTGCAGAAGTCATCACTACATTCTGCCTTGCTTATTATCTTCAGTTCGTGTATCCCTTGATATCTGTGGATTCAAAGCCATGTTTCTCAATTTATTTGAAAGAGGCAGTGCAGTGGTCACAGTAACAGGTAATTTCAGCTGATTGAAGAACAGTAAGGAGAATAAATGAAAGATGTGAGGATTTCTGTAATCAAAGGGACAGGTAAATGAGGCTAAGAGAAATATTTTAGTCACAAACACAAGAAGGATTCTGATATGTTACAGGGAAAGAAGTAGGGTCATGAGTTCTGCCAGAAGTCTGCTCCAGTGCAGGCTCCCCACAGGGTCTCAGCCTCCTTCGGGCATCCTGCTCCAACGTGGGTTCCTCCACAAGCTGCAGGTGGATCTCTGCTCCACCATGGATCTCCATGGGCTGCAAGGGACACAGCTGCCTCACCATGGGCTGCACCACGGGCTGCAGGGCAATCTCTGCTCTGATGCCTGGAGCACCTCCTGTCCCTTCTTCTGCACTGACCTTACTGTCTACAGTGTTGTTCTCACATATTTTCACTCCTCTCTGTGGTTGCAGTTACCCAGGGTTTCCCCACCTCCCCCACCCTTCTTCTTGGCCTGGTCAGACTTGAGAAGTGAGCCTACGAGAACCTCATTAAGTTCAGTGAGATGCACCTGGGTTGAGGCAATCCCAGATCTGAGTACAGACTGTGAGAAGTCATTGAGACAGCGCTGTGGAGAAGGTCTTGGGGGTCCTCACGGATGAAAAGCTGGACTTGAGCCAACACTGTGCGCTTGCAGCCAGAAGGCCAACCTGGGCTGCATATACAGCAGTGTGGCCAGCAGGTGGAGAGAGATGGATCTTCCCCTCTGCTCAACTCTTATGAGACCCCACTTGCAGTACTGCATCCAGGTCTGGGGTCCTCAACAAAGAAAGACATGGACCAGTTAGAACAGGTCCAGAGAAGGGCCATGAAGATGATCAGAGCGCTGAAATACCTCTCCCAAAGAAAGGCTGAGAGAGCTGCCATTGTTCAGTCTGGAGAAGAGACATCTTCAGGGAAACTTTCCAGTACATCAAGGGGCTTTATAAAAAGGAGAGACAGGGACTTTTTATATGGGCAGATAGTGACAAGATAAGGGGCAATAGTTTTAAATTAATAGAGGGCTGCTTTAGTTTAGTTGTTAGGAAGAAAAAGAGAATAGTGGAGCATTGGAAGAGGTTGTCCAGAGAAGTTGTGAATGGCCCATGTCTGAAAATGTTCAAGGCCAGGTTGGACAATTGCCAGGAGCAACCTGATCTAATGAATGGCATCCCTGCCAGGGCAGGGCTTGGAACAAGATGATCCTTAAGGTCCCTTCCAACCCAAACTATTCTGTGGTTCTAGGACTAACTCTGTTGTACCAAGTGTGCCACCACCATCACTGATGGGCGCAGCCTTTGCCAGCTGTAGGTCCATTTGGGAGCAAGCTGGCATTGACTCTGTTAGACATGAGGGAAGCTTTTAGCAGCTTCTTACAAAAGCCACCCATGTGCCCCCCCCCCAAAAAAACCCCAAAAGCTAGCCATACAAAAACAATACAGAAAATATCTTGGTAAACAGCATCCTCAGGAATTGTCACAGGAATGTATTATTTGAAAAAAAAACTTGGGAAACATCCTAACATCACAAAAAGAACCCTGTAATAGGAAGAGAGGTGAAAAGATATGTTATCATCAAGATTTTAGGACTAGGAGGAAGACACTAAGTACATGTGCTTATTCTGATTTTTCTTATCACCTGTAATGTCAGGAGCAGTGTGGACTGAGGGAGATGATTGATCTCCAAATCAGGGGGATGGAGAGTAGAAAATTAGAGCAGATGTAGAGGTGAAGGACTGAATTCATCCTCGCAGGGGCCTTTAGGTACAATTTATGGGAATGATTTCCTACAGCAGTTTAGAGGATCTAAATGGAGTATGTGGCTTAGAGAGGTCACAAACTAAAGGCCAAGCAGGCGTGACAGTCAGCTTTGAAGGTAAGCTTTGACGTACTCTTCCGATTACTTTTTTACCCAGTAATGGAAACAAATAGGGAAGCATGCAAGCAGACTGCTTATAGATGAGTCTGAGAATACACAGGCTACATCTGTATCACCTTCAGGAGAAATATCCATATTTCAGTTCACCAAGCGAAGTTGCTGGGGGAGTAAACCAGTGAAAATGCTCCATCTGTCCTGTAGGCATTAGCTCATTTCCCCTGGCTGTCGCTCAGTGACTTGCTCCTGTCTCCATGTGTTGTGCCTCAGCTGGTCCTGCTAACTCCCATGCCACATGCTCCTCTTCTATGTCCAGACTTGCTGTTCCAGCTACGAGGTGGCTGTCAGCCTGTCATAGACAGTTGAGGCCACAGCCCTGCTGCCTTTGGTGGAGCAGTGTTTTTGGAGGAGAGGTGCTGGTAGTTGCTGATGGTGGTGTTTTATCCTCTGAACCTTGATTAGCAAACCATAAAGGCAGCTGGCAGCTCTCCAGACAATTCAGCTGTCCATGGCATCCATGTCCAAAAGCACCCAGCTACCCCCAAGCTATACACAAAGGACAGCATGAACTTGTATCCTCTCTTTTTCATTGTGGTGAGGAGCTCTCTCATCTGGACTGTACCATTCCCCTATGAAATCACCAATTTCTTTGACCTTCAGATCTGATGGCCTCATCTCCAGTCCCCACTAGGTATGGAGTACAAAGCCAGGACTGGGTTGGGTCCACTCAGAGTTGGGGATTTGGTGAGTCCCTTTTTTAAATGCTCTTAAGATTTGAAGCCACCTTCTCCAATTGGCTTCATAGTTTTGGTTAGTGCAGGTTATCTGAGTGACTGTCTGAAGCAGACGATGGTTTTTAATTTATTTTTTAGTGACTGTTTTCTGATTTAATGGATATTACTGGGTTTATACTTGCTTTCACCAGTCTGACAATATCTTCCTGTATATCAGAATCATGCAGAGTTGCAGATAGACCTTTTTATTTATCATATAAATCTATTTAAGTGAACAAATAAATAAACAAACACTTCCAGAATGGAGTAAGAGATTGCATTGATGGTACTAGGAGTAGAAATATTTTGGAAGCACCACTATCAAATCATCTGTGAAAATACCACATAGGCATGTGCACATACATAAACCTCAGAGAGTATGTTTTCCTTGGGATAAGTGTCAAAAATTCAGGCATCCATTTTCATTTAAGTATCTGACATATTCTTCAAATCCACAGTGCTTGGCAGATACCAGAGTATCTTCCACTAATCGTAAAAAGATTTAAATTGCATTTTATTTATATTTAGCCTTCTGAGAGCAAAGTAGGGAATAATAAGATTATTTGATGCCTAGATCCTGTAGGCTTTTTTTCCTGGAAAAGACTGCTGGAAGAATAAGGCTAAATCAGTAGTACCCTAATCTGTTGTAGATAATCTAATTTATGTTGCTATGTATCATGTTAATGACTCTAAACCAGTGTGCATATTATACTTTTTTTTCCATTTGTAATTTGGGATTCTCAGAATAGGAGATGCAGAGACAAGGATAACCCATGTTTTCCATGAGAAATCCATAGAAACTGAAAAATAAGGTTTTTTAATTTCTTTCATGATAACTGTTTTTCTTGCCTTAAGTGTAGGTTTTAAAAAATGGTGCTCATTGTTTTGCTTGTAGTTCTTTCATGCATGAACAATCATGCTGATGATGCATTTACTTCAAGTGAATTTTCCAATTGAAAAAGTGCTCTTGAGTAGTTTAAGTACTATGAATCACCAAAACCTCATCTGAGTCCCATAAAAGCACTGGCTGCAGAAAGCAGCCTTGGAAAGAAGACATATTGGGATTGTACTGCATGATTCAGCTGAAGGAAACACAGAAGAAGCTGAGGAACCTGTAAAACTGAAATTATAATCTGCTAGACAGACAGAAACTAACTGCTGCATCCCCCTCTTATATGCCTCACTTGTTCCTCACAGGTTTGAAGAAGTGATTCTAAACGTGAGAACCTCAGCCCTTGAAACACAGGATGTTTGTGGGGCATATTTAATTCCTTATCTCTTTCATGTTGTTTCACTAATGTCTTCCTTTCTCCGTAGTTTCCCTTGTAGTCTGACTCTTTGAAGTTCTCTTTTTCCTGGTATCACTGCCTACACCATTGGGAAAACTAGTGTTTCTGATACAATGTTTTCCTAGTATTAACAAATGCAATCTGTTAATTTCTTATATAATAATATTTTGACTGAAACAACTTTGAGTCATAAGTGTTTGTCAGGGAAACATTTGTGGGTTTTCAGTTCTTACACAGCTTTTATTTAAGGCTACTTTTGAAAGCAGATAAAACTATTCAGTAAATCATAGTGTTTAAAAATTGTAAACTATTTAATGATAACTTCAAAGTATTCAGCTATTGCTTTAGAATATTTTTTTTAAATTTGTGATGTAACTTATGGTTACAAGTTCTTAACAGTATCTTAAATATATTGAGGGTTTAAAAAATTTAATATAGTTTTCTGTATCTTGCATAGTGACATACTGTCTCAAGTGAGCAGCACAAGTGTTGTGGGTTTCCTTGTGCTTGGAATTTCTGCCAGGATCCAAGGCTTTGGGGCCCAGATCTGGTCACAGGCTGAGGAGCCCTATGGTGCTCCTATAAAGGCTGAGAGGGTCGCTGTGGTCACATCATCTTTTCTGCTTGCTGCCACTTACTCAGATGCAGTTGCTTGTTGCTGGAGTAGATGGCATCCATTTTGCCCCAGTCAAAGAAACTATTTTTGCCCTTGTGAAGCCATGTAAAGCATTTACATTTTGACTGTTTTTCCGAGAAAATTTGGATACAGATTAAGATGTTTAGTATGAGCTTGGGGAGTTTGCACAAGAAGTCTGGCCAGGAGTGCTGACAGGCTGACCACTGATACCTAACATCAGTTTGTGGTTGGCATTGTTCCTTGGGAATCTAAACCAAGAGTGCCTGAAATGCACCTTTAAGGTAAAAGATACCTGAGAAAATTTGATGGTTTATCTCATGTTTTAATTTTTGGTGACATCATTGGTGCACAAGCCTTACTTTGGGGATTAGCATTCTTGTGCTGTTCTTTGAGATAAAACACTTGGTGAAAGTGAAATGTAATTAATGTAATCACACCCTCTGATGAACTATTAGAACAATAACTGTAAAACAAGAAAGAATAAATAAATTGCCTTTTGGTCTCTACAGCTTCCTAAGCAACAAGGATGGTATCTTCCCCTTCCTGTCTAAAAAAAAATTAAAAATGCCTTGAGGGAGGTATACAAGGGAGGGAAGCTATATGAAACATGAATGCTTAATACCCATTGAAGAGACAAAAACCAGAAGGTACAGTTTTGCCACACAGGTATGAAATAATCAATGCTCACTTCTAACTCAGTCTAACCTTTTTAAAGGCATGCCTCCCTTAAGTAAAAGCTATGTTTAAATAAAGACCATTTTCTTTTATTTACAGTTAAAAAAACCCAAACTTTCACCCAGGTCCCCCCACACACACACAAAGGTGAAGGAGTGATTGTGCACATCATTTGAAATATTGATCAAGCAGTTGGAAGTTATTTGGAGAAAGAGTAAAAGATGTTGAGAAAGGCCACGTGTGCCTTGTTTAGCAAAACAGACTCTTGCAGTGGGACACACAGGTTGAACACCTGCATGAGAAGCTCTCTTCCCATTCCAACAGAAAGCACATTATCAGTTTTGCACTTCTGTAATATTTTATGGTTACAGTTTGCCCAGAAAGCTTTAATATTGCTGCAGAACAATCCAAATGTATGAAATTGGTTCTTTCTTGGGAAACACCATTCTGTTTAATATTATTACTGCTAACCTTCCCTGGTTATTTGTACACCAGAAATTTTGAAGTCAATGCTAGGGCTTTTTAAAGGAGCATGGCTAAAGAAGTTGATGTTGTGCTGCCAGTGTGCCACACACACAACATTTTCTCCATATGCTACTCTTGAAAATGAGTAGTTTAGGCCACTTAAAAAAAATCATCACCAAAGGTGTTAGCAAAAGCAAGTTTTAATATGAACTTTTGAAAGTGTGGCTTAACAGGATTCAATGGCAAGGTTCACTCAACTACTCACTAGTTAAAAGAAGCATACACAGGAAAATCAGTTTAAAATCAATTTAGAATGATTTATATTGAGACTGAGAATACAAAAAGGTAAGGGTGCAAAAGGATAAGGGAGATTCTTCTATTAAGTCACAAAGTTCAGAGAGGACCCCCTTGCTTTCTAAACTCCTGAGAGATCCTAGATGTAGCTGAGTCTAATCTAAATCCTGTATTTGATCAATGATTTATGTCTAAAGGGTTTAGCAGCACTTAATCATTGATTAGTATTTATAAAGTGATCCAATAGGATTTACTACACTCACAACTACTTAATTATAGATAGAGGATGGCAACATTCATACTATACATGTTAAGAGGGCATTTGGATCAATTCACAAATGCATACATACAGATGCAGGGGGATGTATACACACACACACACACACACACACACACACACACACATATATATATATAAAGGTTCCTGTTGAAAATTCCCCTTGAGTTCAGTGAAATGCTCCTGTTGAATTTCTTTCTGTGCGTTTCTCAAAGGATGAGGGCTGAGCATCAGAAGAGTGGAGGGTATCAGCCCATGGCCCATCAGCTTTTGGTGATGGTCCTTCAAGTATCATAGACTTGAGAGTTTGTGGGCTCTGAGAGGCATCCCTCTCAGACAGAGGTACTGGCACAGTCCACTACAGTCCACAGAGTTCAAAGGGCCTCACTTAGGTTCCCTGTTTATAGGGCCACAAAATGACTGACTTTAATCATTATGGCCATAATCTTGGCCATAACCCAAGTCAGTAACTACTGAAGTTTTTCAGAAGTCTGATAACAATGGTACCATTCCACTTGGGCTACAGTTTAGTTAAGTAATGTTCCAAGGTTGTCAGGGGATAATTGATTATCCCTTGTTCTCCACCTTGGTCAGGAAATGGATGTCCTGGGTATGAAGAGTGCCGCTCCCAGCTTTGCAATTCAGGAGTTCCTGGTATGGTCAAGGAATGCTTCACTGCTCAACTTGTACAGTCAAGGGATGCTTCACTGCCCAGCTGGTATGGTCAAGGCTTAATGGGAATTCTGGAGTCACAGAGCAGGTCCAAGGGGGCTGTGAGGGTGTGGGAAATGCACCACCACAACCCACCCCATGACTTAAAGTCAATTCGTCTTGCTCCACAGAGTGGTGATAGGGTCACCTCTTGCCTCTGGGTTTATAAACAGATTAATGCCATATTCCAGTTGTAATTTGAGGGAAATTTTTGGCTGTTATGTAATTATTTAGGTTTTATTAAACATGGTTGAATAGTATTACATATGTAAGGGGGATTTTGCAACTGTGCCACCCATTTAACTATTTTCCACACTCTGTTCAATAACTACCACAATATAACACAAATAAATAAAATTACAGTGGGTTTGAATTCAGAGTTCCTGTTGGTGATGAGAACCACCCAAATAAGGTATCCCACTAGTGATGTTCTCCATCCTTCTTCACTCATTCTAGGACATGGTGTATCTTGTCTGTGTCATAAGGAACAGTGCTGAGAGCTTTATGTCCATGGTTTTAGACATGTACATTCTGGTTTTCAACTCAGGTCATGATTTTGTAATAGTTTCTTCACCAAGGTAGAATTCATGACAGTGAGGGTAGGTAGTGAATCTTGATAGGAGATGCAGTTAGTTTGCAACAATTGGTGGGTTGTGACAGGAGCTGAATGGTTAAAATTGCATCCCAATTTGGTAAAATTACAGACACAGATATTTGACTGATTACTTGTCTCTATAGTGGTGTTACCTGTAAGTACAGAATCACAATGAGTTCTCAAAATACCCCAAATCCATTTCCAATATACACAAGTACAATTCCAGGGTTTCATCTGGATGTATTTCAAAATGACAAACATTTTGTTCAGTGTCAAACAAATGTGTTGGGCCATAAGGGTATTAATTTCACAAATATATCCCTGTTGTTTCTGAACAACACATGCACCAACATGCCCATTTTCTTGGCCCCATAGTCTGTGTTCTGTCAGATAGAGTGTAGTTTCATGATGATTTAATCCCATCACAATGACTGGCTTTATGGTGTATCCTGAACTATTATATTCAACATCATATCAAAATGATGTCTCCTTTAGGTCCATTTAAAGATGATTATCCTTTTCTTCTGTACTAATCCATTCCTGCCTACAAAAGAAGATGTTATTGTGTGGTGCTACTGCTGATCTATTTAGATCAGGCATAGCTACATTTAGAATTACGTATGCATCAACCCATAGACACCCCAATGTACACAAATTCCACATTTTGTGCTTAACAATAATGAAACCAAATAATAGTTCTATATCATGTTTGCCCACAGGCAAAATGTGAGTATGGGTTGTGTAAAAGTAAAATTGAACCAATGGTCTGGTTCTGAGAATTTCTAGCAAGATTTCTCATTATTTCTTTGTTTGAAAAAATCTGTATAGTATATATTAATCTTGATGGGACTTTCTGGAGTAGCTCTATTGATTACCCAGCACCTAATTTTAATTTTAATTTTAATTTTAATTTTAATTTTAATTTTAATTTTTATCTCTTCCCTTAGTATTACAATTATTATTATTCTAATTATTTTTCCATATACTGTCTCCCATCTTCACTTATCTTCTCTATATATCTCATTTCAATGTATAAACAAAGTANAATCCTAATTTTAATTTTAATTTTAATTTTAATTTTAATTTTAATTTTAATTTTTATCTCTTCCCTTAGTATTACAATTATTATTATTCTAATTATTTTTCCATATACTGTCTCCCATCTTCACTTATCTTCTCTATATATCTCATTTCAATGTATAAACAAAGTAGCAAGGTTTAAACTTGCCTTACCCTTTGGCAGGATCCCCAGTCTTCCAGTATAATGTTCTAGTGCATGATCCCAAGGCTTTTGTGTTTGATCTGGAGGGATTATATTGTCTCAATCAAGAGGAAAAACAAGACTGTGTTGGGGTATACAGCTGTTTTCATTGCTATCAATATATATTTTTTTCTGCTGTAAAGGAAAAAAAATAAAAGGTTTTGAAGGGGAAAGTGGAATGGGTTATCCCTGTTGCGATGCGGGATAAATCCACTGTGCACTGATTCTGTATTTTTCAACACTCCTATCAGTAGCTTCCCCTGCAATAAGCCATAGGGTTTAGTCAGAGTCATAGGCACAGTTCCCATTTGTGGTGAATTTACCATAACAGGTTGTCCCAGCTGTCATGCTATCCGGTATTTTCTTTCATTGGAAGGTGAAGTTCAGCCTTGCAGTGAATGCTGGACTCACAAACTGCCGATTATTCAATTGATGAAGCACTTTGGAAAGCCAAGTATCCCACTGAACATTGTGTGTCTTAAGGCTCCTTTTCAATAATCCCTTATGTCTTTCTACCATCCCATTTGATTTGGGGTAATTTGGAGTATGTAATGCCCATTGAATTTCTTCTTGCTTGGCCCATCCTTCTACCTGTTTACATGACAAGTGCGAGCCAGTATCACTTTGAATGGTGTGGGGAGTAAGTAGACTCAGGAACCAAGATCATAACCCCTGTACTTTCATCCATCAGCCTTTCAGCTGGTCACCATAGGTAAGCTGGAAGACTACTGCTACATTCTGAGGATAAGTTGGTATCCTACAGAGAGTTTGAATGGCCTGATACAATCAACTTGCCATGTAGATCATAACATTTTCTCTTGGTCAGTGTGTCGGGTGATACTGTAGCAGGGTGGTCTGACTAATTTTAGACTGCATACTCTCATATTCTGTAAGAGTAGCTCCACAAGTTTCCCAGCCTTTGCTCTGTGCAGCAAAATAATGTGCTGATTTGCCAGTGTGACCTAATTTCTGATGTGGCTATTCTCCCAGTTGATACCACTCAGGATTTAAAGAGTTCCCTATTTTTGTCTCCTAATTTTAGTCAATTCATCCACCTTTTGATTCCAATTTGTGGCTGGTTTATTACCGTTGGCATGAGCTTTCACCCATCCCATTCTGAATGATGTTTTTCTGTCTATATCAAGAAGTAATTGCCAGTCTTGAGTTCTGCAAACTGAAGATCTGCCTACTTCCCAATTCAGTTATTTCCATTGACTGAACCATTGTGTGGTGCCTATCTACACAGCGTAGGACGCCACATATATCATTTTTCCTCCATTTTGTGCTGCCAAAATAACTGCCCTTAATTTTCCTACTTGTGTACTACCTTCACCTTCTTCTATTATTTGTTTGCCAGCGTTAATGTTTAGTGCAGCAGCCTTACATTGCCATCTACCATTTATCCTTTTTGCTGAAGCATCAGCGAAGCAATTTGAAATCGGTTACTGGAAGTACCCTGTTCAGCAAATCCCTGTTCTGTTATGACAGGGTCGAGGGGGTGTACTGGTCCCAGTGATTGATGGCTTTAATTCCTGTATTAAGGATTTGACTGCCTCTTCATGTTCCAAATTCTACCTCCACAGTTTTCCCATTCAAAAAAGGGAATATAATGTTGTCCCGGTTTGGACAGGTATTTCCCAAGAAAGGCGGGAGCCTCCCTTGGAATGAGAAATGTGAACCCCCCTTCCCTCCGAATTAATAATATTTTGAAATCAAGGGGCTCTCAGGCAAAAGATAGGGGAATAGGAATAACAGATCTTTACTAAGTATTTATATGAGGTAAACAGACAACAAATGTAACAAAACCAGACCAGAGAACCCACTTGCAGCCCGGGGCGGCGGTGGCCACGTGGTCCGGCCGGGACCGGGAGAAATGAGTTCGAATCTCGGGATGCTCAGGTGAAAAGAGTTCCCGGGGCGCCTCGGCAGGCGGGGTGGAGGTGCGAGCTGGCGCGGCTGGAGCTCGGAGCGGCGCCGACGAAACGGCGGGGCCGGCGCGGCGGCGGCCACGCGGTTCGGCCGGGACTGGAGAAAGGCGGGCTCGGGATCCCCGGGTGGAAAGAGTTCCCCTCTCAGCGAGACACCAACGGGACACGAACCTCTGCGGCGGCAGGAGAAAGACAGGCTGGCCTGGAACTGCAGCGATGAGCGAGCTCCTCTCCTCCGGTCGCAGCTCCACGCGCCCTCCTCCGAAAATCGAGAGCAGAAGAAGACCGCAGCACCAACAGAAAAAAAAAAGCAACAGAAGCCCAGGGCGGGGTTTCGGAAGGCCGAGCCGGTGAGCGGGACCGGCTGTGTCCCAGCCCCCACCAGCTCCACCCCCCGCGGGGTCTCTGTCCCTCCTGAGGAACCCCCAGACAGGGTGGTGCCGCACCCACATGGCTGCAGGGCTCAGCCATTGTCTTCCTTAAGTACCGGGTCATTTGCATTTCTAAAGAGGAAAAAATTTCTCTAAAACCGTTGACAAATGTGCAAGCAGTGCTAGAAAGTCCAGATACTTGTTTTCTCTACTGTCGTAGAGCTCTGATTAGCTTTTGTAACTCTTTCCCAGATTGGGATGAGTGCAGCTGTTCTGTTTTTTTTTAAGGTGTCTGAAAAAATTACCACACTGCTCTCCACCAAGTACCCAGAATCTTTGCTTCTTCACTTGGCCCTTGACATATTTTTCAGGTGGGATCTCAACTTCTTTATACAGTGCTTGCACTGTTGCTGCAGCTTCCCCATCTTTTCAGGCGAATCTCCTGCAATTAGAGTGTCTTCTATATTAACATAATTTCACATCTTGAGGAAGTGAGACTGTCTGTAAAAGTTCAGCAAGTTCAGCAAGCGCAGCATGATCAATCGTGGGTGAATGTTTATACCCCATGGGAGCCTGCTAAAGGTACATGTACACCTTCCCAAGTAAAAGCAAATTTCTCTTTATTGTCTTCCTGTAAGGAGACCATAAAGATCATATCTTTTCTATTTAGTGCTGCCATCCATGAATGTGTGGCTACTTGTAGTGTGGCTGCTGGGTTTGCATCACTGGTACTGCAGGTGCTAATGGGGCTGTGTTGGCATTTAAGCACCAATAATCCACATTAAGTCATCATCTCCTGAATTGTTTTCAGACTGGCCAAACCAATGAATTACAATGAGGAGTGGGTTCTGGAGACAGTCTGTCATTTTTTCAAGTCAATGATAAGTTAATAAATTCTGTTTCATACTGCAACAGAAATTGAGTAGGGGGCAGGTGGAGGTGGGCTGTGGGTGGAATGCATCAGGACAGATGTTTCATACAACTCTTCTGTTTTCACAGCTGCCTCATCCGTCATCTTCCACACCCTCCTGGGTTTTCCACCATATATATCTCTCCAACATTGTGCTTCACAAAGCATAGGTAGGACCTGGTGAAATGGAAGGACCAAAAGACTGCGAGGAGCCAGAATAGGAAACACAGGGTCTGGTGAGTTGAAGCAGAGTGTGAAACTTGACTCTTCTGTCCTTTACAAACTACAGTTGTTTGTGCTGTACTGGTGTCATGACTAAATCAGAATCCAAGAAGTGACCTGCCTCAAAGATCACTTTGTTTGAAATTTGGTGTTTGCCATTGTTTAGGCAGAGGAACAAATTACCTTGGGCTACTGCAGGCTATGGCTAAGCAAAGCAGAGCAGACAAGTGGTGCTGTGGTTGTGAGCACTAAGGCAACTGTGGCTGTAGTTTATCCACAAGCATGAGCACTGATATCTTCTGTGAAATAAGGATAGTTAGCACTGAGGGAGTGCTCCAAAGCTCTTCTGGAGCCATTGATCATGCACATTACAGAGTGCACAGGAGTGTGTCAGCTTAAAAGACAGCTGCTTGATGACCGGTGAAGTTGACCAAATCTCACCTTCAGAGGAAGCTGGAGATGAAAACAAGTAATGAAATGTGTGCCAGATAAGTTACACAGGGTAAGCCTGGAAAATGATAAACGTAAAGCTTATCTTTAGAAAGCAGGGAAAGGAAGAGCCAGAGACTAAAGGAACAAATAATCAAACAAACGGCAAGGACAAATGGGATTTGTCAAGTACAAATTGTATTAAACCAGCCTAATTTCTTTCTGTGACAGGATAACAGGCCTTGTGGATTAGGGAAGAAGGAATAAGAGTCTGTAAATCACAACTTTGGGGAGATTTTTGTCATGGTAACACAAGGAATTCCCATAAGCAAGCAAAGAAAATATGTTCTGGGTACATCAGTCCTAAACCAACTACTTCAAAAGCTAAAGGGAATAATTAGTAGATCACTGTCACACTGAATCATGTTTCAAGAAAGAATGTCCCAGAGATCCATCATGGATCTGATATTACTGAGTGTTGAATATTCATTCAGAGTAAACTTCAGTGAAACACGGCTGATGAAGTAAATAGCATATTTATTAAATTTGCAGAAAACACCAAGCTAAGAGAGCTGCACACAGTTTTCAGGACAGAGTTAGGATCTGGACTATTCTTAGTGTCTTGAAGAAGGTGATAAGAAAAACACAGTGGATGAGTTCACAAGAATAACCTTACACTGAGAAACGAGAACCTGCACTCCAAACCCCACAAACCTGGGAATAGCTGCAACAGCATAAAAGTAATGGAGAAAATCTGGAAATTACAGTGAATATGAGTTAATGATATGGCAAAAAGGCAAACATTGTACTGGGATGTATAAAAAGATGCCCTTTGTCTGCAATGTAGATGAAGTTTTCTTCCTCTGCTCAGTGCAGGTATGGTGTTCAGCTGGAGAATGGTGTCCAGTTTTTAACACTGCTAGCACTTAAAGAAAGATGAAGGTGAAGGAAGTGAGGTGGATCTGGAAATTTTCTCTATTCTCCTCTAAACAAGGTTAAAGGAACAAGGGTTTCTCACCCCTTTGAGAAGCTTATGCTATCTTTGCAGAAGAGTGAGATGCCATTCCTGATAAACTTTCTCTCTGTGACTTTCTCAACAGCCAAAAATTTAGTGATTCTTTCATTAGTCATCTTTGTCTGAGGAATACAGACATGTCAGAAGACAACCTGAGGATATATGGAGTCCTTCCCTGTGTTTGTGTGTTCAAAGCCAACAGAATTGTGAATTGAAGATAATTGTATGCACAAATGAGCTAAAGACCCATGTGACAATTACTATTTCTAAATAAAGAAAGGTCTGATTCAATGTTTTTGGTAATGTAACACTAAATGCAACAGAAGAAAAGAATATTTCCTTTCTCAGCTTCTCACAGATGAGTTAGACTAACCCTGCCTATGTGCTTAGCTTGACTTCAGCAAGGCTGTTGGCAAGTATGTAAATTAAAAGGGAGGGACAGGCATGGATTTACAAGAGGCACTAAATGGTATCAGTAGAGTAAAACCAATACATTCTTGTGCCATGTGATGTGTCAGCACTCATTTAACTGCACAGTCTCTTTGGATTCCCCCTTTTGATCAGAGTTGAGCCTAGGCAGAGGTGCAAGTCTTCATAAGTACAGTATATTTCTTTCTTGAAGTCAAAGATCACAGAACATTGAGCACCTCTTGTCATTAAAAGTAGATGCTTTTCAACTGGGTTCCTTCTTGTCTTCTGGAGCCAGAAACATTGTATATATAAAGCAATAATATGGAACTATCTGGGGCAGAAGTACCACAACAAGGAAGAAAAAAGCAGCTGAACATTCATGGTTCCACTGTGTCCGTCGTGGGATCACAAGACAAAAAGGTCAAACCCCAAACTGATTTCAGGTTTGTGAAGGACCTATTTAGTGATTAAAGGTTTCAGGTCTTCACAAAAGCTTTAGACAATATTTTTAACATCAAAAATCTCTCAGAGAGATGGATGTATAACGTCAGTAAGAGGAGTGACTTTTGTGTTGCCAACCTGTTCTTTGCAGTCATGTGTTAAAGGTGAAATGCTGGTATTTTCTGTCAATCAATGGCTTTTGAAAAAGTACCTAGCCTCCAGTGAGTCACTTATCTTTGCTGCTATCCTTTCATTAGTAATATGATCTATGTCATAATTATATTAAAAAAACACCGGTGCTTCTCTCATGCAAAAAGGAATCCTAGTAGCATGTTAAGGCTCTCCAGACTTCAGTTCCAGTCTTCTACCACTTTCTATGCTGTGTAAATAAATTCTCGTGCCTGTAAAAGTCAAGTTGAACATACACAGGTTGCAATTAAAAAATGGCTTGAGGGGCATTGTGGGGTCTTGGGCAACATTTCAGCAGTCACACATCCGTAGCTCACACTGGATGGCACATGCCAAGTTCCAAATCACGATGGAGTGATACATATCTACAGATATGACAGACACAGACTGCACTAAGAAATTACACATTTTTTTCCTGGAGCAATTGACATAGCTGGGAAAAAATACTCACTTTTCAGGCACAAATTTCTCTGCAGATAAGCTAGGAAGCTTTTCTGTGGATTTACAACCAAGTAACAGGTCTAACCAAAAATACAATTTCTGCTGACACATTTGCCCCAGTGCAGCCTGGGCAACAGGACTTGTCAGTGCTTGCTGGTGGTCTGTGCTGGGACTGTGCTGGCAACTGCTGTGGGAGCCTCCACAGGGACTCTGGTCCTTCCAGACACAGCAGAAGCAGGCCAAGGCAGGGATGTGGCAGCAGCCAGTGGGTGAGGTGATAGAAGGAAAAACCTCACATTTGCCCCCACAAACCCCATCTCTATCCTGCAAACCCCATCAGGCTTTAGTTTCCCCTTAGGTGCCCCAGCTTTGTCCCTTGTTTGGACCATGTCCTGCCATCTCTATCCAACCAGACTTCAGCCCTCTTGCTCTTGTCCCATCTTTCCAGGAAGCCCACTCACCACCCCAGCAGCAGCAGTCACTGAGCAGCCACCTGCTTCATCACTGCCAACAAGCAGCCATCACTTGCCACAGACACCAAAGATGAAGGAGGAATGTCACAGCTCTTCACTGAGTACAAGTGCAAAGCATTGCTTTCCAGGGAGAGAAATTTTAGCAGAATAAGCCATACATTGATTCAAAAGTGCCAAGAGAGGCAACACAAAATATGGATGTTCCCTCTTAAAGTTAAAATAAGGGATTTGAAATTATGAAAGGTGCTTAAGGAACTACTTTTTAAAAGGGCAAATATTTTAAGTCACATGCTACTTTTGCAGGCTTGCTGACTTCACCTTCTGAATGCTTTGCTCAAATCCAGAAGTACTTAATGTTCTGCATTAACTAGACTGTATTTCCACAAAATACAGTCTAAGTACTGTTTTTAACCTCCTTCCTATATTTACTTAGACATGAATTTGTGGTAAATGCAGAACTGGGAAATTTTTGAATGTTGAATCAAGTTCATAATGAGGAAAAGAACAGAAGTCATAAGAGGACTGGTATGTACAGAGAATCTGTCTCACCCTGGAGCTGCTTCCACTTCTGCCTTTCCCTGTGTATGTGTCTAGAGAAATGGTGTCTGTCCAAAACCATCAATTTCTACAGCAAGCTGGTGTTCAGCAAGTGAGGTATTCCACAAGGCAATGCTGGTACTCCAGAGGCTGTACACACTGGGGGCTGGTTCCTGTGGAGCAAAAAGTGTCATCCTGTGCCCACAGTAAGGGCTTTGCCTTGCAAACAGCAGCTCTGTGCCCTAGCTGGCGCCTCAATCCCTTTATTCAAGGAAGCCAAAGCAATATTGCCCTCCACTGGTCCTGAAACTAGTTTAACTGTTAATGTGAGTTGGACAGAATCTTTGTTGGTGCCATCAGGGGCACTTTGAAACCAAAATTTGACTCAGATTCCTGGGACATTGGTGGTGTTCCATCTGTGCTAGGAGCTTTTGCTTTTCAGTCCCAGCTGTAGCAAGGACAGTCCTTACGAGTGGCACAGCACGGCTGTGCAGCAGGAGGGGGTACAAGCAGCATCACCTCCTGTGAGGGATCCTTGGTCAGGGGATCTGTGCTCAGCTTTTGCTCAGACAGAAACTTCACTCAGCACAACTTCTGGCACTGTCCAGCCTGAGCCTGCCCAAAGATTGCATTTGCTGTTGACAGTGAGCAGTGACATTGCCATCAGGTAAAACCTGCAGATCCACTAAGCATTTCAGATTTCTAGAGTTTGTGATGCTGTGTTGAATACCTGTATTTTCAACTATTTTATTTGCTGCCTCTCACTGCTGGCTGAGGAGGAGGCGAGGTACAGAGGTTACAAAATCTCAAGGTCTTGCAGGTACGAGAATTGGCTCCAAGGCACCCAACAAAGCCAGCCTCACTTCAAGAACCCAGCCAAACATCAGCATCCAATAGCTCCATGCTAACAGCAAGGGGGTTTAAATACTTCCCCTCATGCTTTGAGGACCATCTGAGGCAGCACAGCAGGCTGCAGAGTTATTCCTTGGGTGTGAAGGTGTGTGAAGGCATTGGTGGCACAGAGGAAGTCTGTTAGATGACTGGTGTGGGGGATTTCTGGTGTGGTGAGCAGCAGTGGAAAGATTAACTGTCCTGGCATTTAAGTGGCCAAAATTAGGCTTTCTGTGAACAACCCTTTGAAATAAATAATAGAAATTCACACCTATCTGGGTCCTACAGCTTTTCAGACTATTTGGAGCAGGGTGAAATTGGGTGTGTAAATCTCCTTGAGTGCCTTGGGCACTCCACACTTGTCTTAAGGAGCTCTGGCAGTTGTTGGCTTTGCCTCCCTAGTTCAGCCTTTTAACCTGCTGTTCCCGGCAGCACCTCCATGAATAAAAATGTTCCTGGTTTGCAAGGCATGCTTCCCAGAAAATTACTCTTCTAAGCACCCACAAATCTTACTTCTGTCTTGATACACCTAGAATAGCTGTGGGAAATAAGTCCAAGACCACTGTGAATGGTTGAAATATGAAAGATTTTAATATTGATACATTTATTGTGACTTATCGCACATCAGAAAAACTTGTTTAATTTCCACTATTGGTTTCTTTCAATGAAGTTGGAAGAGGTGCATGAGAGCAGCTGGATGTCAGAGAGGGTTTTTGCAGACTTAAGGACTTAATTTTAGAATAATTTCCAATAAATTGCTAGGAAAGATTATGGGCTCAGGGTTTTTGCAGGATATTAAGAATTATATCACCCCTTCCAGAGCTATCTGCAAATCCTGTGCTGGTGTGATAAATAACCCCACACTTGTCAAAAGACAGGGAGCATCCAATGTCCTTGCAAACTAAAAGAGGTCTGTTTTCCAGACAGTGAGGTAGTGAGAGCTACAGTTGTTGTTCTAATGCTGTTAATGGGTGACTGTATGCTAATTAGTCAGATTAACTAAGCGGGTGAGTCATGCACTAACCCTTCTTGAGAGAAAGTGCCCATTTTGAGATGCTAAATGAGAACATAAATGCAATCAGGTAGAGAATTCTTGAAAGATAAGAGGAGAGCAGACCTGCTTGTTAATGGAGTCAGTGAAATTAATTCTGCTCTGGAAAGGGGTGCACATTTTCATGTTCAGGGTTCATTTTAATGGGGAAGGGTTCAAAACCTTCAGATCTACACAAAGCATTTCACTAAGTAGCTTTAATGACCTAACATAACCAAGGAGATTTCTGATACTCTATGTTATGTTTGTACCTTCAGAAAGATTTATCTTTTTTATTTTTTTTATTTTTTTTTTAATTAGAGGCATTCAGATGTTTCAAATGAAGACAAAACTATAATATTGTGAAAAAACACAAAGCCCTCTCATCTGTGATTGATGGGAAAGTATTAAAAGTGTTTGTTGTGAATTCTCAAGCTATTATACAGAAAAACTACAGCCTTGCCACATTTGAGAAGTCAGCATCAATGCTGACAGGGACCACAAATGTGGTTCTGCTGTGGTGTTTGGAGTCACCACTGAGGGTAAGGGGAAGAGGGCTGGGTGCCCTTCTGTGGAGAAGATCTGCTTCCTTTTTTTAATGTGTGCAATCCCTTCCTGCCAGGATGGCCACCCACTATGTGTGTGTTAGCCTATTTTTACATTTTTCTCTTCATTACTCATAACACTGCAGGCATCAAGGAAGTGTAGCAGTGGTGCTAGCTGCCATCCTGAGCTGCCTGGGATGCTTTAGGGCTCAGACAGCCAGGAAGCCCCAGCCTCTGCTCTGAAATCCCTATCAGCCTCCCAAGTGCCTGACATGGTGAGAGGAGGAAGCACAGGGCCTGGCTCCCAGTAGTTGATCAGTGATCAAGCCTGTGCATGGCATTTACTCATGGCAGCACCTGCAGCAGCCCTTTGGGGGCTTGTGGGGACACACTGCATGTGCACATGGGAGCCAGTGGGGAAACTGGTCAGTGCTGCAAGGAGGCTGATGCTGGGCATAAGTTCTGAGGGAATGATGCCCAGGGGGGTTCTGTGGTCCTCAGGACCTCCTGAAAAATCACAGGCCTTGCCACAGCCCTTGGCCACTGAATTCACCATGAAAATGTTTTGCCTCAAGCTTGCTTTTGAACATATTCTGTTGACTCATTATTTGGCAGAAATAGTCTTTTTTCTTAAAGTTTTTTGACCCTTCCAGTCTGATAGCAAGGCAGCAGCTTGGCAGTAAGACTGCTAGAAGTGCTGGTTCTACAACTCTGCCTTCTTTTCTAATCCAAACTCTTCCCAGTGCCACTGCAATGGCCACCAGTTTCCAGTCCAGAGGTGGCTGCACTAAGGTGATTGGTGAAGTGATCCTTATATATATTTTCAATTCTCTGAAGTGCCTTGAGGCTTGCAAAAGGCACTATATAAATCAATTAATAACAGTATCAGAGGTCAGTCAGCCAATAAGAATACAATTTAGTTTAATGAGAGATAAATAAGACAGACAGAGTGAGAGGGAAAGGGAGCTACAAGGCTACAAGCTGGCTCTAAGTACTCCAGCTCCTGGCTTTATCACAGTGATCATCAGAAACACAGAAGATAATTGTGTCATTGCCATTTCTTAGTCCAGTGTAATATCTATTACTGGTTTTGATGTCTTACTCAGCTCTGTACCAGTATGATTTTAGGAAGAGTGTACATTATTTTCATGAAAACAAATATGAGCATGAGGAAGCATTTTTCCCTTGCGTGCAATTCCTACTAAAGAATTTACATTCTTCTAATTTACTGGTTTACTGCACCACTTAGTGCACTCCTGAGATGTGCAGAATGTCCTCGCAGTTAAGAATGTGCAGATGAAATTTACCCTTTTTGCACTGAATCACTCACTCTTCCCTTGGAAGTCACCATGCTCTTTCCCCCCTCTAAATCTCCTTTAACCACTCTAATAAAAGAACAGATTATTCTGCATAGTTACAAAATGGATCCAAAACGGATGGTTGGCAGTTTATTTGGATTTTAGGGTACTTATATATTTTTGTAACCAGTCTGGTACTAAATAAGTGAATGGAAAGACACTGTTCCACATGAGACTGTGGGTGTAGGAATGAAAATTCTCTGTTGTAGCCCCAGACAAAAAGCTGGGCTACACCACCCTCATCAAAGCAGTTTTTGTTAAGTTGCCAGAAGATGCAGAGGACATGGAGCAATAACCCTGAGGGGGGCAGGACAGGGGATGGGGGAGGCCTGTGTGGCTAAACAAGGAGGTGTTGCATGTTTGTGCTGCAGCAGAACACAAGCAGCAGAGCCCATCGCTGCGTCCGTGTCCACATGGACCTGCTGGAATGCACTGAATGCCTCGGGCCCTGCTGCCCAGGATGTGAAGGCTGAAGAGCTGTCAGGGAAGGCAGCAGTTCCTGTCCAGCCCCTGCACGTGCCCTTCCTGTGGGCCCAGAGGGAGCTGGTGCATTGGTACATGGAGCATTGCTAGGGAATGTTCCAAGGCTCGCTATTACCGAAACTGCCGTTAGCAGCAGAGCATGAAACATGTATCTAAAGCAGAATTAAGCACTACAGAGCACTCATGGTGAGCAAGTCCATAGCTGTAGGGCAAGGCTGACTTGGGTTGAGATTTGACACAGTTTAGTGTAGCATCATTACATGCAGAATTGTCTCACCTGGTTATTCCTAGAGTCTTTTTTTCAACTGTGTCTGCACTCACTGCATCTCTCTTTGTCTGGCAGTTGCCTACATCGTGCTCTGAGGGGGTATTTGTTCAGACCTCAACCTGTGGCCGTGGCAAAGGGAGGCAAAGGAGGAAAATAGACTTTCCTAAAGCTCTTTCACATGAATCCAAAGCCAAACGGCGCTGACTTCATGCACATCAGCACTTCCAATGCTGCACCCCCAAAAATCCCACTTACATTTTTGAGTCCTTTCACGTGCCTCAAAATAGCAGCCTGTTCAAATCTGGGGCTGTCTGCTTCACACTTAGGTAATCCATTTTCAGCCACTCAGACCTGGACATGAAAACATTTCTTCTGCAATGGGGACTGCTCTTTGTTCTCTCTCCCCCATGCCAAAAAAAAATCCAGCCCTGAACACTGTGACAAAGGATTAGCTCAAGCTGAGGCCAGGCTTTAATGTAAATAGCCAGACAGAGAACAGAATGGCTTCTTTTATCAAACTTAACATCCCAAAGCTCTACTGATTTCATTGTCATTATGGTGGTGATTAATTTGACCCAGAGTACTGCCACCCACTGTTAAAGCCTTCTCTGCATCCCTGTTGATAGCTCTCATGACAGAGATTACAGTCTGCCACTGCGTTGTCCATAATTAGTACTTGTCAAAATGAGATTTGCCTATGGTAGCCCACTGCTCATGAGAAACCCATTCAAAATTAAACATGCTTTGGAAAATAGAGGACAGTTCATCCTCTAATTGGAACCAATAAGTACAGAATGACTTTTTCTCATCTGTTAAGTGTTGTTCAGGTCTTAAAAATGATTTTGTGAGTTCTCTCCATAGCTATCAATAAGTGCCCTCTGGTGAAGTACGAGAGTGTCAATTCTGTTCTGGGTCCTAAAATGTTTGCACAGTTACTTCCCCAAAGCAACATAGTTTAATTACTTCATCTGAAACAGGGACATGGTGGGGGCACAGTGGCAGTCCCTGACACATGGCCAATGCCAGCCCTGCTGCCCATCCGTGAGTGACAGTGGGCCCTGGGGAAGGCAGGCTGGGCACAGCCTGGGGAACACCAGCAGTGACACCAGGGAGGGGGCTCTTGGAAGAGCTGTTGCATATCTCCAGGGAATGGAGGAGAGAGGAGGGAGTGAAGCAACACAGCCCATGGTCTGCCCGATGGGCTGGCATGGGAATGTGATGTTTGTAGTGACTGGGGTGAGGGCTAGTCCAAGGCTTCATTCATCCATGTTTGGGGTGGATTAGGCATGAGGCCTAATACACAATTCACTTTGCAGACCAAGGCTACAGCTCTTTGTGTGTCTTCCCCACTGTAAGAGGAGTGGCCAGTGTTATTGCAACCCTGAGTGCAAAGACTTAGTTACTAGATCCAGTATCACTAAGGATTGCAACAAAAGGTTTTCTGATTAAACTCTCAGCTACAGGGCCAGGGGTGGAGTAAGTATCCACACTGGAATCAGCTGAAGTTGATGTCCAATGACATTTTTTACAGTACAAGCAAGAGAGCTGGTGTTTTTCAGAAGCACGAATACATCTATCTATGAAAATAATTTCCCTTAGCAACTGCCTAAAAACAAGAGGAGGTGATCCAGAGCACGACACCCTTGTCCTAGTCAAAACAGACTATTGTTGGAGAAATATATCTTTTCAGTTCAGGTACTGGAAGTGCTCAGCAGCTCTTGAAACCAGTGGAATATATCATGGCAAAAGTGAATGCTAGGAGAATAATTCACAAGAGGTGATGATGTGCCAGACATAATTCTTCACCAATATATATTTTATTTTATTCCATTAGAAGAAACAAAAAAACTTAAAAGGTATCAGTAGTTTTTTTCTGAGTGCCCAGCCACTGATTAAAGTGCCTCACAGCAGGTTAATTAATCTTTACACAGTCCTGTACGTAAATTCCATTCACTAAAGTTTATTGGATTCCCTACCTGAATCTCACACAGAGAGATGACAGCTTTCATCCTTCTCTTCAGTGGAAGTGCTGGTAAGAAGGAGATGTTTTGTCTTGAATAGTGCCAAAATATCAGTCTGATCAGTTGTGACCTGGGCAAGTTATAGGGAGGTTTCCTACAGGGAAACCTATAGGGATGGGAAGAGCTCATTGCAAAGCTTCAGTCCTTTGCAACCCTGGGCTGCATTACTGTAAGTTAGACAGAAACCTCCTGGTCACTGTGCAGATGAAGATGTGGGCTAGGTGGAGATCAGCTAAAAAGGGAAAACCAGAACTGTTGGTACATATAAATTCCATAGTCAGGGAGAGATTGAGTTGCAGGCTTAGAGAAAAGTAAAGACTGGTAGTCTTCGCAAAAAAAGCTATTGCAGAGTAGGAATAAACAGTTCTGTTTATTTCACTGCAAGCAGGAGAAGAAAAAGCATCCTTGAAGACTCTGTCTGTAGTGAAAGTTTTAGATTATTTAATTATGGACGTAAGATTTGTGGAAAATATTTGTTTTCTATTTTAGGTTTGTCCAGGAATCACCTCTTTAAACTAATGAGACATTTAAGCTGGACATTAGGAAGCATTTTCTGATGATGCCGGTGCCTCCATCCCGTCACACATGGCTACGAAGGTTAGGCGAGTCAGCAAACGTCTGCTGGGAGCGCGCCGGACAGCGCCGGCCCCGCCGCGCGGTGGGGGAGGCAGGGGATGACCTTGGCAAGCCCCAGCCAGCCCTGCTCCCTCTCACTCTGGCAAGTCTGAAGATTTACTTTCACCCTGAAGGTAATCAGTCAGTCGTGATTTTGACCTACAGTTTAATGTGCTCTCTTGCTATAGTTACAGACATCCTCCTTCTGGTTATGCTCCCTGCTGTGACTAATGGCATCTTTGCAGTTAAAGAGGTGGTTTTTAAAGAAAAACATCCAAGTTTCACTGCTGTTACTGAGTTAACGGTTTTAGCAAAAACAATGGCACAGCAGTCCTCGCTATGGCCTATGAACTTGACATTTTTTGGGTGCAAATGTGTACATGTATATTTGTACACCTTTTGCAACACCCCTACATACACAGGAAGCAACCATTTTTTCCTGTTAGTGTTTATGCAAAAGATCGTCGGTCTTGGTATTCACTATTCACAGTGAAGTACATTTAAAGTTCAGCCTCCATTCATACAAAACAGTCTTGGTCAGTCAAAGGTTTTTGAAAACTGAATTATTTTGCACAAAAGGAAACAAAAATGGAAATGACTTTGCAAAGAATCAGGAACTGGATATTACCCAACATACTGAGATATTAAGGAAGCTTTACAGATCTGATCCTGCAAGCGTAATTTTCTGGAAGATATTTAAGGGTGACATGAGAAACCATTTTTAAAGATAAAACCCTAAGGATTTTAATGATATTTTGCAAAATACCTCAACCATTCATAAATACTCCTTTTTAAAACACTGCAGTGATTGAAGGCAATTCTCCAAACTGAAGAACAGGTTTTTAGTTTTAATGATGAGACCTCTTTAAATAAATATTTTTTTTTTTTTGTCTGTGTAGATGCTGATGAAAATTTTGGGAAAATGCTACATTCATTTAATCTCCTTCCCTTGTTTTCACTTTCTAAATAGGTTCCCTGTATCTGTTCACCTCTAAGCCCAATTAAATTCAAGGGCAGCAGATCACAAAAGCTAATACTACTTGACCAAAATTTCTACTCTGTGTGGCAAGAAAATCAGCAGAAAGTAGCTCAAGTTTTTCCTTTTCTTTGCTATATAAGACTGCAGATGTCATTCAGATACTAATTGGAGCCATCGTACAGTCATGTTAGATGCCCTGTTCTCATTCAGTATGTGGCAGGTAACATAGTACCTATGTTCTTGAAGAAAAGATCAATGACAAAAAGGTAGTTTTCTGCTGCAGGGAGAAGACAGACAATTAGAAAATCACTATTTGTATTCAGTCTCTGTTTACACTGGTTGACCACATCTCTCGCCAGTGCGCATTTCTCTCCAGCTTCAGAAATACACAAATATATCAGCACCAGAAGTCTCCTCTCGTTTTAGTTTGCAATTCAGGATTGCTTTATTAATCAACGCAAGATGCATTCATTGAACTGGATTAATCCTGCATAAGTAATTTTGAAATTTCCTGCTGAAGTTATTTTTCATTTCTGGGAACAAATCATTTATTTGGATTTTCATATATCAGGATCACAGAGATTTGCCACAGTCAGATTTTAATTTTAGTTACATCTGAGCTGGCTTATATATTAGGGTGCATAGTTTTGCATGAGAGCATCTTCTAAAATCTGTAATTGGTGTGGAACACTGACATGCACAGAATACATCTGACAAGGTCCAGAGAGTTAGGTTCAGTTTCGCTGATCAACATCTATGCTGCAGATTAACTGAATCTTTTATGGCATTACAAGCCCTCCAGAATTCATTAGTGCGCTTTCCCTTCCTGCAAACCACTCTGACCTCCAGTGCTGCCGTCACTGCTTCCTTGGACTGGACCCGAGAGGCTGAAACACTGACTCCTTTCCACTGCTGCACTAACAGAAATTAAATATGTATCTTAAAACTGCTCTGGAGTGTGTGCATTGGCCTTACCTTGGCCTTTTGGCACTCTTTGGGATTTCTGTCTCCTTTGTCTCTACCAG
The DNA here is from genome assembly GCA_013398075.1 of Notiomystis cincta. NCBI lineage: Eukaryota > Metazoa > Chordata > Aves > Passeriformes > Notiomystidae > Notiomystis > Notiomystis cincta. The sequence goes on from VZRX01012177.1 coordinate 68,501, forward strand.
AAACCTCCATTTAAATTGAAATATGCCCTCTCCCTTAAAAGCAAGGAAATTAGAGCACTTTATTGATGAATGATTATAATACAATAGAAACTAGTATATATAATGAGGTTTGGCATGGATTTTACTCAGAAATTGGCTCACAGATGCAGCTAGCAGAGTAAATCATTGTATTCAAAGCAGGAACAGGGACAAACACATGAGGGAAAGCAATGCCAGCTTTTGGGAGATGGGTGCACAGTACCTTCGAAGACAGTGCTGTAATTAATGAAAAGCATATTTTCAAATGCCCTCTTTGTCATTCTTAAGGGCATGCATACAGGTTGCAAGTCACCAACAAATCAGTCTTCTCACACTTCTCAGCCAGTGGATGGGACCATAGCTCAAGTCAGTCCCCAGTCTGTTGTTTTCCAGGTATTGCTCCACAAAAGTACCTAGGCAAGTTTGTCATGCTGAAGACAAAATGGAGAAGGTTAAGGTTTGGCAGGAAGGGCAGCAGCAGAGAAAGAGAACTGTGGAACAGTCCATGTGTCCAAGTCCCAAAGATGATTCTCATCAGAGAACCAGAAATGGAAAGGAAGTTTCCCTCCAATGCAGCTGGGACCAGGAATTGTGACTCATCTGCTCTTCATGTGCCTCCCACCACCAGCATCAGCTCTCCTCCCTTGTCACAGGTGCTCGTGGTTGGGTGTTTGCCACAGCCCAGGCCCTGCAGAGCGGTGTCACTGGGCATCTCTTTGGTAGGTTTTGTTGTGCTGAAGGCTGTGCATTACTTGAACACTGCAACACCTAAGTACTCTGCTGACTTATCCTTCTGCTTGGCAGCTAGACCACTGAAAATGATTAGCTGAATACCATGACCCAAGGGCTTGTTTAGTTAGCTTCATGTTTATCTCATGTTGTCTTCTGTTGAATTTTCTTATGTTTTTCTTCTGCCCTCTGTATTGCCTTTCCTCTAATTGTCCAGCCTTGCTCTGAGATGTGCTTCTCAGAAACCATCTTTGCTTTCCTCATTACTCCTGATTTTTTCCGTGCTCTTGATCCTCAAAAACTTCCCACCTTCTCCTCTCACAGTCTTTTGTTTTCTACTTTTTCCTTTTGTTCTTACCTCTTCTTTCTTACTTTGTTCCCTTCCTTTCTAAATCATATCTCTGCCCACTGCTTCCAGTTTCTCTTCATCCTTCTCCCACATTACTTGAAAACAATGTGCATAAATCTCCCTTCCTTCCTCTGCTGAGATAAACCCATTAATGAAACAATCCTATCCATTGTGCTATATTAGTGCTATCAGTATAGCCCACACCTGCTGTAAACACAGGGGCCAGTTTGCTCAGTGCACACCCTGGTTTGCATAGGCAGGTTCTGGTCCCTGACAAAGGTTTGTAGTTAATAATAATAATAATAATAGAATAAACAATGCATGAATAGTAACTGGCACTGATAATGCTTCTGCTTCCTGGTAGAACCTCCTGCTTTTACCTTGTCTTCTCAGCCTGGCAATACCTCTTGACCGAACTGCTCTACTGCACACCCTTGCCAGCACTTCCCCCCCAGGAACTGAAATACCCATAGTTAGAAGGGTCAGTTGCCTCGGGAGGAACATTTTGAAGAGCTATGAAGTTGCCCCAACAAGCACTAAATTCCCCAAAGCAAGAGTGGGCTCAACACAGCAGTGTCCTTTTCACTTCCCATGGGACAGAGGAACAGAGGGAGCAGCAAGGCAGAGGCTTTCACAGGCATGCAGTGGCTTCTCCAGTCACAGGAGGCACAGGGGTGGAGCTTTCCCTGCTGGAAAAAGCTGCTGCTTTCCCAGGCCAGGCACTGTGCTCAGGGGAAGACCAACTCACTACAGACCCACGTTTTACTGTGGTCACTGCACTGACAAGCACTGAGTAATGACACTTGGAAAACAATGAGGCTGTTATGTAACACCACAAAATAAAGGAAGTTCACACATCTACATAATAAAAAAAGTTCCAAAGAATTTAATGTAGATATTATTTATACATACACTTTATAAGTAGGAATATGGCAGACAGTTGAATTAGTACATAAAGTTTTATTTAAAGTTTCCCCCCTACAAGCAAGCTTCATTTACACAGTCTAGTACTGTACAAAATTTACATTCTTTGTGTGACTTATTTAGTTAGGACTTTTTCCTTGGTCATGCCTTCCCGAAAGATAGAAAGATTTAGATACAGTCCTCATAAATCTTTAAATTATCTTGGTAAAAAAAAGGAACCATTTAAAAGGACAAGAAGTATCCTTTAATAATGGTACATTTTAGTAGAGACAGGTGACAGTCAGTGTTCAGTGGCAGACCTTTTAAATGTCATACAAGGTTTCCTCATTTAGTATCTTAACAGTTTCCTTTTTTATATATATTTATATTTATATACTTTCAACAGGAAAGGAAAAAAAAAGTCATGATTGCACCAAATATATTTTACAAGGGATCCCTTGGATCTGAACAATATAAATAAATACAAAACCAACTAAGATTGCACTATATAGGAGAAATGGATTGAGATTTCAGGATATACACTCCACCTTTATGAGTTCCTTAGTGATGCTCACTGGAAAACTCCCCAAGGGCACATTCAAATATTAGCATCTTCAGATAATTATTTTGTTTAAACATTTTTTTCCAGGCGTGCAGCTACCTCATCAATTGGATTATTGCATTTGTGTGGTACCAGTCTTTACTGCATTACTCCAATTTTACAAGTTGTGTAATTCTGCTGCAAGCAAGGGAGTTGCAATAAAACTGGACCGATGCCAGAGAGAAACAGTCCCATGGTATTTGCTCTCCATTATTTATATTGCTCTCAAGCATCAATATATAGTGTAATTTCTGTGTACATTCACCCTTTTTCTATTTTGCAAAGCAAATAATGAAGTCTTTCTCCCATCTATTGCCTCTGCAGCAGAAACCAACCTCCAGTAGCTGCCTGCTCCTTGCTTAATGCACTAGCATTTAGTCCTGTCGTGAAAGATATGTGCAGGGCTGAAAATGCAGGATCTGAGTGTCCTTTGCCTTTTATCTGGTGCAGCCAGCTACAACTAGGCAAATTAAAGGCCAGATATTTAGCTGACATAAAGTACATCCATTGGCTTCAATGGAGCAATATCAGTTTATACCAGTGAAGAGGATGGTCCTGAGAGTAATGGATGCAGCGCTAATAAACCACAGAGGAAGAATTATGCACATACTTTAATGAGGTGCAGATGATTAGGTCTGTTAACTGCAAGGTGGTGAAGAATCAGGCTCAGATTTTGTCACTGTTTTTGCAAAGCCAGGACAGAAAGACATAAGCTTAACACACAGACAGTCTGATTTGTGCAAGCAACTATGACTTCATGAAGCAAGTCCCAAATGCTACTGGTCCCGTGTGGGAGCATTCTGAACACGCTTTGCAATGTGTAAATAATTACACAGGCTATAAGGCAGTGGAAAGTCTAGCCTTATATTACTTTGGATCAATAGTAAAACTCTCTCAGAGTGCATCTTAAGATCAACCACACAGGACTACTTTAACTATTTACCAGTGTCTCTCCAAAAATGTGCATAACAGAGTCCAAAGCAATGAATTTATGATTAAATGCAATCTTGTCTTTGGAAAGAACTAGCACAGATGTTGATATCTAACAGGTTAGTGAAAAGAAAGTAAGGTTTCTGGTGCTTCATTAAGTGGTCATAGAATAACTTACTTTACAAAGCCAGATTTTAAGCTGTAGGATCCAAATTCTGTTATAGTAATGCAGAAAGTCATTCCATGTGATTTCAGTGAAATGACTCTGACTTTACACAAGTGTGATTAGAAGAATTTGATCCTAATCCCTAAGCTGCTATTGCAAGAAGTGCTCTGTAAAGCATAGCTTTCATTGTAGTCTGCTTTCTGCTGCACTTGCACATGGGGACTTTGAAGGCAGAGTGTATTAGTTGCCAAGCTGTGCAAAAACTAAATGATATTTCTTTACCTTTGATAATCTTCTGATGCTGTGTTGCTTGCAGAGCATATGAAGTAGTTGTAGGTTAGGATTACAGAGGAGGAGACAATTCTGCAATGCAGTGTGAGCGTTTCACTATCTGAGTTCTGAAGCATTCATGAAAACAACATCCTCATGACTTCAACACAGATCACATGCAGGTAGATACAATGCACAATACTGATCTTGTCTCTTCAGGCTGTATTTGAACAGTTAGCCATCATTGGTTTTTTTTTTAAGATAGATTTGACATGAGGAGTGTCTCTGCAGCAGGAAAAGTTTAAATCAGTCTGGAATGGCAGTCTGTCAGCATGTAATGTTCGGTGTGTTTTAGCTACTTGCTTCATAAGACACCGGCACCTATCTGAGATGGGACAACACTTGGTTTTTCTTTTCTTTTAGTTTGCTCCTAAAGCATAAAACATGGAATGAGGGGTCGATTATGGTGGCTTTGTTTTACCAGGAGTTCTGTTCTAAGAAAATATTTACGTCACCCGTCACTATTTCCCGAACGCACTCAGTGTTCGTGTCAGTGCCCCGGGCCCATCACTTGTTGTACGGGACGCAGGCCGGCAACACCACAGTGGAGCACGCAGGTCCTGCAAGGGGCTCCGCAACGTCTCCTTCCAGCTCCGTCCAAGTCCCCTTCTCTGGGCTGTAGCAGATAGTAGAAGATTTGTAGGCTCCCTGTAGTAGAGCAAAATGTCATATTAAATGTGGCTTTGATGAAATCCAAGTCACACATCAGCTCTAAAGATATCTGAAAGTGACTCGTGGTCACTCAGAAGCTCTTCAAGAGGTTTGGGATTTTTTCAGCACCCAGCCTCTGAAAATCAGTCTCCTTTACAAGCACCTCATAAGCTGAGCTGTAAGCATATAGCCCCATCAATCACTTTTTAAAGTTACTCCATGTTGGTGAATACAATGTAATAATAACTTATCTAAGTAGAGAAGAACAAAGGTGAAAAAACACTCCATGTTCTCCACAAGCTGAAAACCAACCTGAACCTGCCCCTGCAGCTACTTCCCCTCTCCTCTCCATCCCATCTGCATATTATATGGACTGGCCACAGGAATTCAGAAGGAATAGAGGTGATTGCAGAAAGCAGGTACACACCATACTCCAGCTGTAGCCTCCTACAAGGTAAATACTGTCATCAAGGACTGCACAGCCAGGGCCACTGCGGCCCTCCAGAATTGGAGTCTGGAGGATATTCCACTGGTCACCTTTTGGATCGTAGCATTCCACAAGCATTACGTCGAGATGGGAGAAACCTGGGTGAGGGCATTGAGAAAAAATGTTATGACATACTGTTTTATTACTTATTTTACCATTAAATTTATTCAATTACATTTACAATTAAATTATTACAATTATAACGTAATTTTAAAACATTTTTCTAGAAAATATTTTCGTATACATTTAAGCCAACTTCTGTAACATTAATGCTTCATTATTTCAGTTCAAATAAATCTGCTGAAGGTTTTTACCAACAGTTCTACAGTCTTCTACAAATCATGAGTCCATAGAAAACCTGACTGCATCAGGAAACACTCAGTAATAACTTATCAGTGACACAGTCAGATTCAAGCAGAATTCTTCCTCGTCTATCAGTGCTATTACAAGTTTGAACATGGAGGAAAAGACTGTCCTTTCTCAAAAGACAGCAGATCTAATCTATTCAAAAGTGAACAGATTGAATTTTGCTCAGAAATCAATGTCTAACAAGTCCAGGGAGAGCTTAGACAACTGATGCCACTTGGTTCTAGAGGGACAAAATGCTTAGCATGATGGACATGATGTGCAGGACCAGTTTCAATTTTCCAGCTTATTTAAGGTGTACCCTAAAGCAAACAGCTGTGGTAAAGTCTTTAAGGCAACAAAAAATATAACCACAAAAATGGTGATCCCATCCTTCCCTGGTAGGCCAAAAAATGTCCAAGCAACTGCTGCTGCTGGATCACCAAAAGGCAAAGGGGTCTCAGCTCAAGATTCTCAATGCATATGAATTAAGTGAACTGAACACAGACATTGAACGTGGGAGTCTTGGTTCCTGCTCTAATATTTAGGCAATTCCCTGTCTCCAACTACCTTCTTTATCAGAGCACTGCAGTAAAAGTATGACTTCCTTAATATGCTGAAGTGCTTTACTTAACCCTTCTGTCTTCTCTTCAAGCTATGACTGCAAAGAGAAATAGGATTTTCTGCAAAAAGGGTATTTGGTGATATTGACACGTCACAAGGAAGCTGCTTGCTTGAATATTATGTCTGTAATGAATATGAAATAATATAAAATAATTAATAATAATATGAAATAATTATTTGCTGCTTTAATGTTTTCTAGGGGCCATAAAAAGACCACTGCTGTGCACCCAGAACCTGCCAATAGCTCTGTAACAAACTGCCCTATGCACATGACTAGCTGTGATATGGTAAATGCACTGCTAACACTACTACACGGCTCCAGCTTCACAAAGGAGGGCTTTGCCATGAAGGCCTGCAATTCCCTGATGGTGGAGAATTTGTAACATTTCATCCATGCCTCAGTCCCCTGCCTCCTCCCTGCCCTTGCAGTTCTTCTTTCTGTTTCACTGTATAGGAGATACCATTTTTCCCAAAGAGTCATTTTAGCAGGTAGCCATGTTTTTCCAGAAGCCTGGATGTCATATTCCTCTCACAACAGTGAGTAGCTCAAACATAACAAAGGCACCCGGGGCAACAGTTGTAGAGGCAAAAATGCAGGGCTTATTAGAAGTAGGTGAAACTGTGAGATAAAAAAGGTGGTGGCAGAATAGAAGCAATTCAAGCGTCTGCAAACCAAAGCATGTGCTTTAGCGATAGGAGAGCTGGGACAGGTTTTACTTTGTAGGAGGAAAAGGCAACACTGTGAAGCACTGAAATCTACAAAATTCTCAGGTGTTCATAGGCAAGCAGCTTTTGCCCTCTTCGCCTTGTAAGGTCCATTCTGGAAACACCCGTCACAGCTGGGGGCAGGGAGTGGAGGCACAGCAGCTGTGAACCTGCCTGCAGGGGTTTATGCACCAGTACGATTATTTAACAGGGGACATTTACATCTGGGACTTTGTCCCCTGCATGCTCCACAGACACTCAGATCTCCAAAAGCAGCATGTGGCTTTGCAGTGCATGGGGACCCAAAGTCAGACATGACCTGGTCTTACCAGCAGTTAACACATTTTTTGACTATTTTTTTCTATATTATGATTTTCTCTTTTGGTTTTGGGAGTATTTTATATTTTTGTTTTGAACATTAAAGGAGAAAGAATAAAAAAGTGAAAATAAACTATCAAATATTATCATGGGACAAAGGAGCAGGAGGTGTGCTTTTTGTCTAAGTGGCTGGATTAAGAAGCATCTTTAAGAAGCAATGACATAGAGGAATTAAGATAAAAATACCAGATACCTAAGCAATGGTTATTTTAATATGAGGCCTTTTTAAAAGATGAAACCAAGAGACCTCTAAAAAGAATTATAATAAACAAGCTACATTTAATACTAAAAAGGAATTTAAAGAGCCTAGTCCTAATATTTAATGGCTGGAAGTTTGGTTTTTTTTCTCTTCATTAAATCAGGAGCTTGTTTTTGTGTATTGCTCTGAATAAAGCTCTCTTTAACTGCACATTTTGGAAAATGATTTACAGAGGAAAATATTGCTGGTACTTTCGGGTCAAAGAATAATCTGTTTGTTTCATTGAATTCTTGGTAATGACAAATTGTCCATGCCTTTGAGTAATGGAAGCTCCCATTTTTATTATCTAAAGCATTCATTACTCATATATTTAATGTACTGTTATAATTTTAAAATAATTTGCATAAAATGTTTTTAAAATTGCTGGCTCAAGTGTCCTGTTAAATTGTGTTGCTTGGCTTTTAATGTATTTAACAGTGACTGTCTAACAAAAATATTCTTTATCAGAGATGTGGGACACTGAGAGACTTTTTTGCTATTAAAAATGTGACCTTTCAAATGGTTTCCTCCAATTGCATACAGTCGATCATTCATTACAGCCAAAGTGTGGATGGCTCGTTTTGTGTTCATGTCCTGTTTTCGGGCCCACACGTCCATCACAGGGTCGTAGCAGTACAGCCAGGGGACGTATTCCCCATTGTGAACACCTCCTGCAAAGTAAATACACATCAGTTAGTTAGTATCAATAAAGACACTGTGCTGCAGCAGGAATTTAGATCTCTGGTTTTGGGGCTCTGCGGGTTTTTTGAGTTTGGGGTTTTTTTATGGTGTTTTTGGGCTGGCTTTCCTGTCACACAGCAGGAATTACACGAGACACTGGCCTGAAATATATATCTTGCCATTGTGAACGGCTCCTGCATGGGCTGCCAGGGGCTGTGGTAGCGAAGACACGTAACGCCACTCGTTTGTCTCCAGGTTGTAGCACTCCACGCTGGACAAGTAGCCAGCTTCGTTCCTCCCACCGATGACATACAAGTTCTTGTCGAGGCGGCAGGCGTAGAAACTGGCTCTCCTGGAGGACAGGGCACAACAGAACAAACAAGCCAATAACACACCAATTAGCCATGCCAAACTTTCTCTCCCCTCTCCAGCTGACTCCCTGAACTGAGAGAGCTGCTCCTTGAAACGCTACGTCAGAGAGAAGTGTCCAGGAGCTTCACAGGCTTACAGCTATCCTAGAGACCGTGGCTGCTTTGCTAATCAAATACACAATACTCCACATGAAAACATGCTTCATTTTTCATGTCAGAACAATCAGGCACACGTAAAACTGCCAGAAAATACCCCCTTTCAAAGCTGTTTGTTGCTTTTTCACACCCGTGAAAGATAAAAAGGTGCTCATTAATGTATGGGGCATTACCTTGTAGGGGATATAACAACTCAGTAAGACAAAGTGAAAAATGAGGTAGATAATGTAACAATAATAAATTATCTTGACATTCACTTTCTTTATGGTCCTTCAAGGGTCATTGTTCCCAATTTACTAAGAGAACCACATCATCAAAATTTTTCTTCAATTATCATTTTTTTCTTCCTTCTGCAGTACTGCAAATAGAACAACTTTCCTTATGCTAGCCACAACACTACATTTCTACCCTTTAACTCAAAAGAGGTCTATCTCCATCCAACTAACCCTGAGAAAAGTTTTAGCCACTGTCTGCTTTTACATGCAACTCAGGTGTGCAGGAAAAGAATTATTCTGCCCAGGACTGTTGGGCATATATTAGTTTGTCTTCTTCGTGCCTCCAAAATTTATGCTGAGTGTTTGTTGCTGAAGTAAAAATTGAGCAATAGATGATTTTGAGAGACCCTGGTTGGTGTAACCCACTCTCAGGGAAAGCTCCCTGGATTGTTCAGCAGCAGAAAGGTTTGCTAGAGTAGAGACCTTTAATTTCAAACTGCAATAACACGAGAAAGAAAATTGCAAAAGAGCACAGCTGGGCTACAATGAAGAGCTGTACAAAATACGGAATGACAAGAGTTGTCAGTCCCCAACATAAAATTTTCTCCTGGGTGAAACCAGAATGATGTGGGAGCCCAGAAATGAGGCAGGCAGGCCAGGCACAGCAAAGTGTAGCTCTGACAGCTCCTGCAAAGCAGGCACTCTGGAGTGTGGCTGCAGCTTGCCAAACCCTGCTCTGTGGCTGATTTGATGCACTCTGGTTCCTGCCCAGATGCCTGAATTTGAATCTGGGAGCAGCTGCATATTTCACTCCTGAATCATGCACTAGATGTTGGGGGCTTGATGGTCACCTGCACCATCAAGGACTTGAAGCTACAGACTAGTGCAAAGCATTTGGATGAGCAGTGGTGCACACAGAGCACAGCATCCCCAGTGAACAGCTTTGGTACGTCCAACTCCTCCCCAGGCTTCCCGAGAGCCATCCCACGGCCAGGTGAGCTAGCAAAGTCTGGTGTGCCCTGTCTCCAACCTGACTTCCAGCCAGGCATGTTCAGGAGCATTTCCTTCAGGGAATAAGATCTTGTTCTTTTGCACAGCTACCTATTTTCACAAAGTTTATAGCCTCCTTTAACATTTTGGAGAGATCTCCCTCTTGGTTAAAGTGTCTGAGACTGGCTGGGGGTTTATAAGTTGGAAGAGGAGTGAGGCAGAGATACAGCCATGAAAGCAGCAGGGCTGGCTGGGCATTTGTGGAACAGATTTGATGCACCACTGCCTGTTTCTGACCTCACTTTTTGGATTTGGTGCACACCTGACAGGGCTCCTCACCAGCCAGGGTCACTGGGCACCTCCTGTTCACTTTTTTGCTTTCACCTTGCCTGCATATGGGCAACTTGGATGGTATGGGACAGCACCCCTTGCTGAGTAGGGCTAGGAACTCCACCACAGGGAAGATTTCTGGAAAAAAAACATGGAAATAGGAGGACAGGAATACTGGCAAGTGTCTCCAGATCAATTGTGAATTTAAAAAGACCATTTAATTTATCTGTCAGTGGGCAGATAGAAGCTGATGGCATATTTTGCTCCGCATGGTCAGGCAGAAAATTGTGCATCTATGTTTTTAGCCTGATATTCTATGGAAACAAAGCTAATTTGATTACACTGTACATGTACCCATGTCTGCCTACTGTTGTCTCCTAAAAAAACCCCCTGCTGATTGATTTCGCTCTGATTTGACAGAGGCTATAGGTGTTACAGGCAATCTTTTTTTTTAGTTCAGTTAAGAACATGGGATGGGCCTGAGGCAACACAGCCCACAGTTGCCCCAAAAGTAGGAAAAGCTGCAGAGGTCACCTCCTATTAGACATGAGAGAGCCTGCATAGGCAGGTACACATTCTTCAACCCTCCTGTGTCCCGCAGCCACAAGGCACAAACCCACAGGGTGCCTGTTGTCAGTGCTCCCACATCCACTCGTCTGTCCTTGTGCACCTTCTCTGGTGAACCCATTAACAAACTGCTCTCAACATGTTTTGCCTTTTCTTTTTTTTTTTTTTTTTAGTTCAGGTTTAATAAACAGAGGTAGACACCACCTGCATGCATTATTCTCTTAACTAGGATTTCACTGATGATATTCTGTACGTGTACTCCTGGTTTCATCCACACAGTGTCACTATAAGGAGCAAAAATGAGAGCATCAGCATACTTCACTCTTCTGCTTGGATGTGAACATTCACTCAGTAGCTTCTGTCACAAATATTTTAAGCATTTTGTTTTTTTTTTAGTTTTCAATGAAACAGTGTGTAAGGGCATGCTGTTACAGTGTGCAAAGGCATGCTGTCAAGTGATGACTTTTAAACTGCTGTAAAATATGATACAGATTAAACCATAATACAGCAATCTTTGCATGGCAACTTTCCCCTCAATACTGAGAAGAAACTATCCATTCTAATCAGACAACTAGCATGTACCTCAGGATCTGAATATGGACAATAAGACAATTATCTTGTGATTTTCTTCAGGACTTGAAAGTACTCGATGTTCACTGGTCTCTGAAATGCTTTTCCTTCACACCCCTTCACCCAACCATCATCCCAACCAACTTGTTTCAAGCATACACATATAAAAGGGATGATTTTCCTTGTGATTTTCACACATGATGAATTTATGCCCTGAAACACCAAACAGAACTACCAGTCTGAGGTTTAAAGTTACTAATGCTGTTACTGATGCAATATCTGCACCTGATTTCAGAGTCACTTACAGAGTGCATGCTTTGCTTTTTAAAAAATAAATAATCTTAGTAGGGATTGACATTACTACTCTTAAATCCAAAAATAAAAATAATATGTGAAATTGTTTTATCTCTTTTTCTGTGCCTTTTCTCAGCTTACTCAGCCTCAGAGAATACACTGACCTGCTCACTTCCCACTTCCACTTGGGCTTCTTCAGAACCTGGTACAGTGCCATGCTTTTTCCTGGTCTTCAAACAAAAGTTTTTAACTCAGAATATAAGGAAAAGCAAGTTGTTTTAACTGTTGTTTTGTTCCACACACCTTGAAAAGCTATGTGTTGAGCTGGCAAGATGCAACAGTTCTGACTGAGGTGTCCAGCTGAGGATCACACCACAAGTTCAGGTCCAACTGCTACAAAGACTGATCCTTCAGTAGCCATCATAGTCTAACTGAACTGCTCTCCAAAAACCTTCCTGCTGTTATGGCATCATGAGGCAGATGGGTATTTCCAAAGTTTATGAGTCACTTGCTGGTTCTCTAAACAACAGACTCCTGGAAATAGTACATACTTTTCAAAAACAACTATTTTTGAGATGTTCTCCAAATGAAAAGAAAGCAAACTTTGCTTTGAAGAAAATACACTGGTGACATTGAATCCATAATGGCATTAGACTTTTCTTTATAGCTCACATGGTAAAATCAATCAGATATGGATTTTGGCATGTGAGATAAAAGTTTACTTATCAAATATTTCATACAGATTTTCGACTTGAGAATATACTGCCTGTGAACGAGTCCCACATTTACCTGGCAGTCATTTCAAAGGAGCTATTATAGTCTATACAGCCAATTATTCTCAGACTAAAATTTCTAAGTAGGTTTTGACTTGATGGACCATAATGACTCAGAAAAACCCATTAAACAGTCTGTCTTGTCAATGGTGCCTGCATTATGCCAGCAGAGACAGGGCATGACCCTGTACTCCTAGCAGGAGGAAAATAGCCTGTTGACTTTAATGGGAACTTTATCTCACTAAAGGAGCTGGGGAAAGGAAACTGCATAAAAGCTCTCTCTTGTTCATATGATCTTCTACAAACTGGGCCAGTCCATACCTTTGAAAGCTGAACAACTCTGAGGAAGTCATTAGGACTTAGCAAACAAACCATCGAAAAAATTTTAGAAAGTGGTTGTAAAATCCCTTTTTTTCCCCAACAATAGCCCTAATGCTTAGGAGCCCTTAAAGGCAAACCTGTGAGCTATGTATCCTGAACAAAAGACACGACAATCAACGTTGTCACAGCAAAGCCCCTTGAAGAAGGAACTATGTATGAGTGGCCCATTGTATTTCAGTCCCTCGGTGAGGAGCTGTGGTGTTCACACATTACAGTTTATTATGGGCAGAAAGGAGCGTGGGGCACAGCTGAATTTCTGCCTCTTGGCTGAAGGCAGCAGCTTCCACCAGAGCACAAGACCACTCATCTGCCACACAGTTTTTCAGGGAGGCACAACTGGCCAATGTGGAGGTGGAAAAATTCCTACTGCCTCCTTTCTCCAACCCTCAGCTGCCTACTTCTGCTTTCTGTAGTTTGTCAGCCAAATAAACCCAACTGCTCAGCCAGCTGCCAATGCCCCTCAGGAATTTGGCCTGGAGATACCCAGAGGGCCTAATTAGGACTCAGATTAGGCTCCACAGAAGAGGTCCAGGCTCCATACAAACACCAGTTGGTCTCCTAGTCAGTCTCCCAGCTCAGCAAGGATGACTTGCACGGTGATACCCAATCTGATGCTCACCTCCCGTCTCCCCCATGCCAACAGCTAAGCTGGTGGTGACTCAGTCTAGGAAGCTGAACCAGAGGGGAAGGTGTCCCTCTTTTTAAAGTGAACAATCACAGCTGTGAAGGTTACCCCACAGTGCTGGTGGGAATGAGGCAGAAGGCTGGGTGCTGCCAAAACAGGGACTTAGGTCAATCAAACTGAATCTTGAACAAATGTCCTTCCAAAATTCTGTGGACTGACATTTTACCCCTGGAAATTTGAAGAGACAGCCATTTTTCCAAGCATATCCTAAGACACATCTTGAATCACAGAGCTGCACTGAATTCAATTATCTATGACTGCCAGACACCTGAATACTCTAGACAGTCAAAAAAAAAAAAAAGAACTATGATACTGGGATAAAGAAAGCATTTGAGGGAGACACTGTGAGATCTTTTGTACATGGGATCCATGAGAAGATGGGTCTTGAACTGAAGGAAGGACACTGACTATTTTCTTTAGATAACATTGTAACTTTGGATCTTCCGCCTTTGAGATTCTTCTTATGAAACGCACATCCTTCAGTTCAGGTTTATGGGATCTTTTCTTTTCAGGGCAGAATCTGGGACCCACAGTTAAGTTTATGTTATCTTTATGAGTATTTGCTCAAGTCCACATCCACAGTTGCTCTTTGGTACACAGCAAGACTAAAATATGAGCTACTCTAATATGCATTTACTGACAGCAACTTCACTCAAAGACCACCTAGGATTAAGAGTCCTCTGACAAGTGGAGACATGTTCAGGAGAGCTTTTCATAGCTGGTGTGGTGAAACAGGATGGAGTGAACATGTGAAGGTTTCAGTTCCCTCTAAGATATCTGACTATAATTACTGCTTGTTTACTGCAAACTCATCGTGACACTTCAGTCAGGGAACATGACAGGACACTATGGAGACTCCAGGAAAATCCTTCAGACCGTACTCAGGCAACCAGTAATTGCATAAAGTCCATGGCTATTTTGCATGAGTTAGCACTGCAGGACTTGGCATCTGGAGTTTCAAATTTGGGAAGTTTTAAAAATTAGGAGACAAATGGGACACAACTGCATGCTGCAGTTTTATCTGTGTTTTCAATGCTTCTATAGGCCTCCTTACTCCCAGAACTAAGCCAAATCTCAGCTGCTCCTAGGATGAGAAAATAGAAATTGAAAAACACATAGCAGGTTTTTACCTCTCTTGCATGGGTGGAAGTTGTATCCAGCTGTTAAACCTGGGATCGTATCGGCTAACAAAGTTTGTACTGTGTTTCCCTGTAAAGATAGATTATTTTGACACTCAGCTGTTTGTTTCATGTATTTAACATCATGATTGTAATATATATTACATATACTTCACAAGTTGACACCTTTTATGAAGGGTTCCCCCTTTTACAACAATGTATGATTACACTATGTGTACAGTAATAATTCAGCAAATGGGGCACTGCAAGGCTTGAATTAGCAGTTACTAGCAGTAAAAGCAGATAGCAGTTATTCTTGGTCTTTGTAATAAGATCTTGAAAATGTGTATTTAAATTTACTTATACATGCTGTGGTATTTTCACAGCCACAATAAATCACAGCACTAAACAAAATTACTGCCCAAAGAGGGCATCCCCACGGTATCTTTATGACTAGAATATTTTGTGTCAGGTAAAAAAAATTAAAGAGAGAACATGTGCTTTTCTTTCTCCTTACATCATCTCTGTATGGAACATGGCAAAAACCCCTTGTGCAAATAACCAGGAGCTGCATAAGCCATCAGCATGGGGTATGCAGTGTTTGCACTAGATGGTTTATTCTACCATGTACTTTCAATGTAAATCGGAAGGAATTACAGATGTGCATCGAAGGGGGAATACACTCTTAAGAGTTTTATTCCAAGTGTGTTAGCTAAAATATGAAGCATGAGCAACATACACCAGCTAACTAGCTTCTCCCTGCTGTCAAGCCCAAGAACTGTGTTCATGTCTTCACGATATTAAGATTTCACCTTATTTTACATGCAGATTGACACCAAAGCAAGAAAACTGAAGCAAGAGAGTGCATGGCAATTTCCTGTAACACCTGAGACTTCAGTAGATGAGCGTTTTGAAAACAGAAACCTTTGTTTATGTATGTGTGACTAAAAAATTGAATTAGAGGCTTCACAGGCCAGCAGAATAACCTAACTGCATATGTCACAGTTCTATAAATGGTCACTGGGCATTCTACAAGGTGAATATTTTTGCATCAGACAAGCCTCTGCAGGATTGGCTCACTTTACCTGCTTCATTCCACACTTACTTCAGCATGTGTAAACAGACCATCAAGACTGTAGAGAAGAATAACAATACAGCTAGAATTTGTAGTCATAATAACTTAAGATTGTGTTCTACAAGAAAACAGAGAAAGAAACCCCACTGACTGCTCTGGAAGTAAACTGATTTCCTTGCCATGTTATAAGCATGTTCTCTATGAGGAGGGTAGAGCAGGAGACTGATGAGTAATGCAGCATTTCCCTTCAAATCCAGCATGGTGCCTAACGAGGAGCACGCTGAGCGTCACTCAAAGACACAACCATCTCAAGACATGGGGTGAGACCCCCACACTGCAAGGGCAACTGGCCATTCTGCCACTGGGCTTAGTGAAGTAAGGCTTTGCTCTTGGTCCCTATCTGGATTCCTTTAGCCTACACAGACAACTTAGAAAAAGAGGCATTGAGAGCTATAGATTCAATAAGCAGCAAAACAGTAACAGCAAGCTCGAACAGGCTCTAGGTTTCACTGTCTAAGAAATTTACTAATCAACTTGTATTTAAAGAAGCAGAAATTCAAAATAATATAAATATTGATCCTAAGTTTAAACTTCTATTTATATTTTTTCCCTAGGTTTTAATGCTGCTGTATTCACTACATCTTTCAGAATATTGGAACTTCAGTGCTCATTAGTTATACAGCACCTTGTCCATTGTTATTATACAAATCTATAATTTGGGGACCTCAGCTGCCTAACACGTGTCATACACATACTCAATACAAACACCACATATGTAGAAGATTGTAAATTGCAGGGTAGAAGAAGGGTTTAGTAAGCCTGAAGTAAGAACACAGGATACAAATCTGGGTCCTTCACAGGAAGAGAGATGAAATCAAACTAGAACTGGCACAGAGAAGAGCTACTATGGCAACAGGAAGAACAGAAAGTTTACCTTATGGCAGGAGACAAAGAACTTGGCCTGTTGCACCCAGAAATACAAAAGCTGGAAGGGGATAGGAGTGCTGCCTCTAATACTTTAGAGGAACAAATCTCCAGGAGGGGAAAAAGTGTTAAACTAAAGGCCAGCCTTGGCAGGAGAACAAGGTGATTTAGACAGTCAAAGAATACATTTTACTGGATATCAGAATAAGGCTCCTAGTCATTTAGAGCAATTGGATTCTGTAACAGCTTTTCAACAGGAGTAGTGGGGGCTAGATATCCAACTGCTTTTCAAATGTAGCTTAGAAAATTTACAAAATGGGACTACATGATGCCTGTGATTGCAGGAAAAGGACTTGATGGCCTACTTAATCTGCCTGGTGTAACTGGTTTGATTGCAGTCTAAGTCTGGACTTCAGCTTGAAAGAGAACTCTATTTTTTTGCCTTGCTTATCAGTCAGGAGATTGCAGATGTTAGAATGCACCTCTCAGAACACAGAACCTGGGACAAGTGAACAAAATCAGGATTAGCAAATCAAGATGATGAGACAAAAGGAGGCAAATACTGTTTTCTGCTCTGCAGCCATGCCAGAAGGTGATGGGCTCTGAAGGTTATGAAGGTTGGTCTTAAATCCATGCCTGTGTTGTGCACCTTGCTTTCATCAGCATTTACTCCTGCAAGAACCCCTTGTCACTGGAAAGGCATAGCCACTGGAGGATGTAAAAAAGTGAGAAAAAATGTCTCCCATACTTTCTGGGTTGTCAGGAAGTCAGTGGAGCATGAAGGAGGCATGAGCACTTCTTGGGGTCTGCATAGTTTCTCAAGAACCAGATGTTTGATGGCTAAAGTAAAGTCTTTCCATTGCCACCATCTCTAAGATAATTCTTTACATTGCAAAAAACACCTGGAACATTCTCATTTGAAGCAGAGGCTTTGTAAAGCCTTGGCAAGATGGTTCCAGGTAGGTCTATGTGAAGTCTCTCCTGTGCTCTGAGGGTAGCAGATGAAGGCCTTTACATAAATTCAAGTGGGTGTGTGTAGCTGCACATTTAGAGCAAATTGGTTTCAAGAAAAAAAGTGCCCAGCAGTAGCACAGGATGTAGTTCATGATTTCAGGTCCACTTCCAGGGACAAGTAAGATCCACTTGATAAAGAGATCAGGATAGCAATGCTCATACCTCTTTTATTGCTATCTTCTCTACAGAAAAAAATCCCAGCACTGGTATTCAAAGGACAGGGAAGCTGGTAGATGTCTTCAGCAACATCTTCAGCTCAGGAGTTGATCCAGATCTAGGCAATCTCAGACTTTAGGTACTATTCATCTAACAAACAACTGTGTTTGACTCCTATCTCAAATGCAGGATATGTACCCCTTCTACCATCTCTCCATCACCTTGCAAGTCAGTTTCCACATCTTTAAAGTGTGGGTAGTTATACTTCTTTTCGTGTACCCTTCATGTGACATGGCCATTTAATTATAAACTGTTTGGAACAGGGTCTGCCTATCCATTTGCCTACCACCAAATACAAGAGGGGCCCTCACTGGATGGATGTGGCCAACAATCCTAAAAGAAATTATCTTTAGTGATACTGCATTGTCTCCTGCTGCAAATAAAGGACATTCAACAATAGAACTGAAGGGTCCTTCTCCTAAGAGGTTTAGTGATATTCTTAACTACACCAGAAACATGCTTATAGGGCGGCCCGGATTGTTTGTCTCGGGTTTTAGGGAGTGAACAGATGTAACAATTTTCTATAATTTGGTTTAGTGCAGATGCTGAAATGGGGCACTCACAATAAAATATATGCAGTATATGTAATTTCAGCTGGATCCTCTAGTGTTTTAAAGTAAAAATGTGTACCTGCAAGCTGTTTTATGGTTTCTCAGTCATAATTATCTCTGTTACACAGACTGCTACAACTACAACTCTTTCTTCGTGTGCAAGCTTTTTAACAATGTCTTGACAATTCTGTGAATTTTGCAAGGCATGGTATTCTCCTTTTGCTTTGCTCAGAAGCCTGTTAAATTGTTTAATTTCTCTTTGCAGTAAATTTATGAAGTAATCAAATCAAAGAAGGTAGCAGCAGATAATCTATATGAGAAGCTCTTGCACAAGACTAAAAAAAGGATCAGTTTAAGAATCTCAAAGTCTAGATAATTAACACATTAACAACTTGAGCTGCGAGTATCTTGTTTGACAATAGAAAAGAAGCATTCATCTACTGCAATTGCATTATTATATTATGACTGGAAGGAGACTGGAAATGAAGGTTAAAATTCTTAACAGCTGCTGCCTGGTGCATGCATTTGAAAGAGTCTGTTCTGCTGCCTGTGGCATTTCTCAAGGGATGTGGGAGCTGATGAATTACGGAGATGCTAATGCTAAAGTACCAAATATTTATTACAACAATACCGAAGAGTAGCCTTTACTAGGTTTAACAATTAGGCTGAGGGTCCTCAAAATCCCTTGCTAATCACTACATCAGCTGACCTGACAGGCAGGAAGGCACAGGAAGGCAGATGCTGCCTTTGCCTTTTAGTATTTTATACATACCATTAGGGTTCCACTGGTCTTCTCCTCCCAGCACGAACAAGAAGTTTTCCACTTCCACAACGCAGTGATGGGCACTGTTGTACGGCATAACTGCAAGCAAAGCAAGAATTCTTTGTCAGCTCAGGACACTGATTTTATAAAATATTTCCTCTTTACCATCTGTATGAAATAATATGAGAATGAATCACACCAAACACGTACGTCCACCGACTTAGCAGCAGACAAAGCCACTTATTAGTAAACTTATGTAATTCAATTTTGTAAATAATTAAGGAAAAAATCAAAAATTCTGGTCCCTCAGTGCCCCCTCACCTGCCTGAATGCTGTACATGCTGCTCTAGAAAGAACTTATAAAAAGGAGTGAAGTTGCATGATATTTCCCTGAAAATAAGCAGATGCTAGGAATCCTAATATGCTAGAAAACATTAAAAAAACCTCAGCCCAGCTTTGTTCTGCTAGTAATGTTTCCACAAGAAGAATCAGTATGTTCAGTAGCTTTCTATTACACAGCAATGAACAAGCTGCATTTCCATACAGTTTTAAGTTTTTAAATTAAGGTCCTGCTGATTTAATGCCTTTTCCAAATGTATACGCTTAATTTCCTGTACAATGTCATTAGCAGCACAATCACACATCTTCTATTCATCTAATCAGGAAGCCCTTTGTTAACAAAGATCAAAACTGTGGCATTAGGTTTACAATATCCCTTTTTTGGAAGGAGGGAGGTATTGTGATTGCTATGGACCAACTACAGATGCAAACATCTACTTCTAAAAATTTACGTTTTCCACTGAAAAAGCTAAAATGCAAAAATAGGGATTACATGTACATAATACACAGATATTACTGCAGTGTGCCATACCCACTATAATGATATTATATGGCAAATATAAACTTATACAGCATTAGTTACCATACCACATAGACTAGTTTTGGCCCAGTGACACCAGTAGGAAAAATGATGTCCTTGTTCAGCTCATCATATGGGCACCTTAAATCTAGGTGAGGACAAATGGGGAGGTGATGTGCATGTACAGGCAGGGAACTTATTGCTTGACACGGATCAACAGAGCACTTAGGAAACCAGTGCAGTGGGAAATCAATATGACTCAGGGCCAGCTCTTACTTTGTGCTCTTTTGCCAATGCCAAAAAAAAAAAAAAAAAGAGGCAGCCTATCTCACACTTGGATTATTTTGGGTGATATATCTCTCATTTCATTTGTTTTATTATCTTTTATTTTTCTCGGAATGCAGTTGTGCAGTATAGCATATGCAAATAATAATAAGAAGAAATATGCACAGCTTTGCTATTTAGGACACATTTTCTTAAAGATCAAGTAGGCTCATTTATGCTTCTTACTGAAGTTTTTGCCTAGGCAATGATGAATAAATAAGGTATGTTTTTTGGTTTCTACTAAAGGTCGAATATCTTTTTCATAGTCTGTGCTCTTACAAGTCACGTAAGTGAAGCAGTTCTTAAATTAGACAGCCAGATAAAGGGAAAGTTCATTAATTAAGGTTATTTGTTACTGGTTCAATTTATATTAACTGGGAGCTAATCTTATACTAGTCACTGCAAAAGATTTTATACTACCTAGAGATTACTACAGTAGGATGAAAGAATGAAGTCAGTTTCTGCTCTTTTGAGACACCAGATCACCATTATCTCACTCTTTAGTCTTAGACATTTTCCTGTTTTTTTTCAAAACCACAGAACTTTTCTTGATTTTGTGGACACTTGCAGTAAATTAGGAATTTGGTCTCCCATGAGAAATTTGCTGCCTTCCTTAGGTGCTTTTTGGGACCCTTCCTTGCAAGAACAGACTCCCCAGGATGAGTCTGTAAGGGCTTCAAGTTTTAAGTAATACAATGCTCTCTCTATTATGGTTTCCAATTAGGTCCAAGCTGGTGGTTGCACCCTCAACCTCTTCTGTTGGTCAGTCTGGAGAGCTCCAGCATTTATGGAAAAAAATGTCTGTAGACAGTACACATGCGTATTTTTCACATTGTGTTTTGACTTTTGCAAACATTTGTGTTTGTTTATCCACCATATTGACACAAACAGGGCCAGTAGAGGAAGAAATTCTGCTTTAAGCTTTAAGCTTGTCTGCTGTTTCCATGCAGTAAGACTGCCATAATTATTATGATAATTAAACTTAGAAAACCAATGTCTTAATCCTGGCTCCTACTGAAATTGATGGCAACGTTCCCACTGATACAGGATTGGGCCCAAATGACCCAAACTACCATCCATAACTCAAGGGAAAGCTGAAAGGAAGCTTGCCTTAGAAAGGAGGGGAGTATTTGGCCTTCAGAAAGAAAGTGACTGCAATAAAACACTGCAGACCTTTACTGTGACCTTTGTTTCTCTCAGAGCTTTGGGGAAAACTCTGGTTTCAGTCTCATGAATCTGCCCATGGGGCTGAAGGGAGCTGGACAAAACAGGGAGGATGGAGCAACACTGGGGACATCTAAAAGGGAAGGGACTCTAACTGAGAAATCAACCACCTCACAGTCTTTCTCCTTGACCCCTCAGATTCATGATTTATACATAGAAATCAAAACTATAGGAATAAACAAGTTTTTTTCTGCTATAAAATGTCCCTTGAAAGCACCAGACGACTTGCACTATAAACTGTGATTCTTGTGAACATACACTCAGATAGGACTTAACTTTTCATAGGTAACAGTCAAATCTACATGGCAATGAGCATGCTAAATTCAGTATCTAGTAGCAACAATCTTCTCAAAATCTCTGGGCTTGCCAGGGTGTAACAGGAAGAATTTGGCCCATCACACAGTCTGGCCAGGCTGCTGCTCTCATTAATTTTATATGAGTCTTTGTCTGCTGTTTTGCTTTAGTAGTGTGAAAATCCCATCTTCTCATTTTTCGATTTCAACTCGTTGGAACACCTGCCTGCCCCACAAAAAGGGTATTTGAAGAGAAGTTTGTACGCCACGCTCAAACACAGCCCGGCGTGAGTTTTTAGCGTGTCAGTCAGTGAGTTAGAGGGAAAGGGTAAGGAGAAGCTAATCAGGATGAAATGAGATTAAAGGCTGTCTAATTTTACAGCAACTGTGATCCATCAGCCACTGTGAAAGTGACAGTGGAAATGAATGATGGAGACAGACAGGTGGGGCTGTACATTTCACTGATTTATCCTCAAATGCACTGGGCCTTATTTTATTGAGTGAACATGACCGCATTTATCATGACTGTCATCTAAACCCACTTCCCTCCATTTAAAAAGGTCACTTTACTAGGAGGGAGTAGGATAGAGGCACTTTCAAAACAGATTTAGAATTTAATAACACATGTTTATAAAACCCTGTGCAAAAATTCTTAACTTTATTAAAGACCAATTTTAAAAGAAGGCGAAAACACTATTAAAAGGAGGAGAAGAAAAAAAAGCTGTGGTCATCTGAGAAACATGCCAAGGTGAGAGGTGCCAGGGAAATATGTGAGATAGACAGATATAAATAGATTAGTTGGAGTGGGCAGAAACCACCTCTCCTAAGTCCCTGCCCCTCAGACACATTTCCCAAAGCTCAGGATGCCCATGCTTTCCTGCACCAAGAGCACAAACAAGTCCCAACAGCCCTGCTGAAGCCAGCACTCCCACCAGCCTCCTTCCCATGCATTCAATGTATGATTGGTAGGACACCCTTGGTAAGGTGGGAGGCAATTTCTCAGGTACAGATATGTAACATGCAAAGCTTTCTAGGTCAAAAACAAATGGAAGATTTATACTTGAGAATGATTCGGAAGGCAGTGGAGTCCAAGACTGCAGTGGTGTTTGCTAAGAAATATTTCACTACACAAACACCAGTGACATTGTGCAAGAGGTGACACTCAGTTGCTCTTCAGGTGTAGGTGGAAGACACGGCAGCACTGCATATCAGGATAGCTATCCCAAGAAGAAACTCTTCACATATGCCAAAGCTCAGCTAATAAAAAGTACCAGACAATGTTCTGGGACCTACTTTCAAAATCAGACACTACAGGTTATAGCCAAATGCTCATGAAATCTAACACTCTCAACTATAATGCCTGGAGGTCAACCAGATGCAATGATGCTTCAAAGGCACCTCCATGATACTCCTCACACACCTAGTAAGCAACGTGTGCTCTGTCTTACCCAGCTTTGCTTAGTTTCTGCCAATAATTGAACATTTAGGAAACAGCATCTGCTTGTTCTCCACACATTAATCACAGGGCCATCAGTTCCTCCTCCTTACACCTTACCCTGTCTATTGTCAACACTAACTACCAGGGAAGAAGGGAGAACTGGATTAGCAGCTCTCAAGACAGGAGGAGAATGAGCTCTGGTCCTAGGAGGTCTGAAATCTGTGATGCAGCCTATAGCCCATTGCCCTGCTCTGCTAAAAACTCCTTTCAGATATTGTACTTGATTCCTCTACTCAAAAAACCCACAAACCTGAAACAACCAAAAAACCCCAAACCCCAACAACAACAACAACAACAACAAACCATAGATTTTTCATTGCCCTGAAGCATTCAGCTGCTTGAGATATAGGAGGTACTGAAAGGAAAGTCAAGAAATCTCTTCCCCAGCTACTGCACAGCTTGAGCATAGCCCCTTCAAGACTCAGTACACACCAAGAAGTCATGCTCAGCATCTCTAATGACCTGTGCAGATGATGCAAGAGAAGAGTGTGTTTCCAGAACAAAGATGTCATTATCAGAGGACATATGGATTCAATAATGACCTTCCACAATATTAACAGCCTATCCTGTTGACTACATAATATTCAACTACTGCTTCTTGAAAACTGGTTATTTCTACAGCTCTGAGGAGGGCAGAGCAGAGATGTCTCTTTCCAGTATAGAAGGCACCTACAGACTCACTTGAGGAGACTGTGATTTGCTTATGGCAGAGACACAATACTCATGCAGAGATACAATATTAATTTCATTCCCAACCCTATGGCAAAATGCTGGGCAGACCACAGCTGGTCCAATTATTTCCTGAGAACAAAGTATCAGATACTGTTCACCTTTCTGTGTTTCATACATTATTTGCAGAAAGCCTACATATTTATTACAGAATGTTACCTATTATTTCTCACCAAGGAGGTTATATAAATAAACACTAGGATTCCTCTGTGAATTGTTCTCTTCAATTCTCTGTTATTTAATAACTGTGGGGAAAGACTGACCACAACAAATATGAAATTCTAGCCTTGGTGAACAGGTGGTAGTTTTTCACTGGCTTTAAAGGCATAAGACATTCATCCACTGGTATTTTCTGCTTAAAAGATAATGAAAGAAAGTTAAAAGAAAAGAATGATCAACATAGATGGAAAATACCCCTGTTAATATTCGTGGCCAAACTGCATTCTGTCACCTCAAATTCAAGGAAATACATGTGAAATGCTTTTTCTAGTAACAGACCAATGCCAGCCTTGAGTCTGAGCTCACCTCATTAGGGGAAGCTTGGGACAATCCTACAGCAGTTACTGTAAGGAGAAAATCTTATGATGAAGCACTCAAAGTCACCTTTGAGGGAATATAACTGATACAGCTCTGGTCCAGCTGCAGCACTGAGAACACCATCAGCTCAACTGGAAACTTCAACACCTCTTCCTTCCCATGCCAGTTTCCTGGCAACTTCATTCAAGCCATCACAAGTAGGATGGGCACAGAGCTTCTGAGTTCATTTAGGATACAGTCCATACTTCAACTGAGGCTACAGGATAACATAAGCACCAAGAAAAAGTTATCTGAGCAGTCCAAAGTCCATTCACAACACAGTGAATGGTATTTCATATTAATTAGGGTATTTCTCATTGTGAAGATATTTCTTAATAATGAAAAAAAAAATTTTGTTCAAATGTCAAGAGTAATTCTTTTATAAATTCTCTGGAGTAACACTAGCCAGGTTTTTCCAGAGGCCAGGAGGTTTCTCAGTTTCATTGTTTTAGTGGGCTAAAATTTTCATATATAAACATCTAAAATAAGACACTTAAATTCATGCTGACACACCAGATCAGGCAAACATAACATCAGGAATAGCTGGCATGCTCAGCTCCCTCCTGAGATAAATTGCTTTAAAGTTACTTGGATGCAAGTTCTGAGTTCTCAGTTCTGAGCTGTCTGTTTCCCTGGGTGAAATTTGCCCTATGGCAGAAAGTTCTGTTGGGTTTTCAGCAATATATACATTTGGCTGTTTCCATGAACAAATTTTATCCATACATTTGCAAAGCTGCAAGTACCCATCTGGATTTCATTTGAAAAATAAAGCTGCCTACTTGAATCAACAGTGTTTAAATAAGGCAGAAAAATACAGCACTCCCACCTTAAAAACTGATGTTCCTGTATCAAAAACCTGACACAATCTTCCCCACGAAGTGCACAGAAAACCTATACACACTCTGCTGTGCTCCCCTGCTGCCTTCCCCAGGGAATGACTGCAGCTGAGCTGCTGATGCTGGTCTGAGAAGCACACATAAGTGAATATACCAACCATCCTGGCATGACTTGGAGCAGAGGATGTAATGCATGGTCCTGTGGAAAGGTTCAAAGTGACAGATTTTCTTGTTTTATTACTCCCTGCTTACCCACCTACCTGCTGAAGGTTGCCCCTTGCCATCCAGATGCCCCATGGATTTTTCACCATTTATTAAGAGACACTTGTCCACCACCATGAGTTATGCAATGTTACCTCAGTGATGGTTGCTCCCCAGTAGAATATCTTGTGTACCTACTCAGGCCTGGGTTTACAATCACTGAAGTAGAGCCCAACATGTATTCCTGGGAAATGACATCTCGTCACATCATAACAGTCTCATGATGTGACATTCTGTACAACAAAAACTTCTCATGGACGAAATGATGAATAGTCCCTGATGGGAGAAAACCACTGCAGAGTTGCCAGAAAGCTTTGGAAAGAAATACTATTTTGTCCCACAGGGGGCTTTCAGATTCTCCAAGATGTCAGCTCAAGGACATGCATTCCCTTCTCCAGCAGTGCCACGGGGCAGAAAACCATAACCAGGAATGGTGTGTTTATGCCCAACTGCTTGTGACCAGTTGTATTCATTTATGGCTCAACTTCTACCTGACCTTGAGATGCACACATTCTCCTGGTCTCCTCTGAAGGCAACCTTCCAAGCTCAGGACAATCACAGCCCCTCCTTGTGTTTCCCTGGCTCGACCCTATTGATGCTCCTGGGGGACCCATGTCTTTAAAAGCATTTATCACATGCAGAAGTCTCTTACTTGGCTCCTATCACCCCAAAACCCAAGTCTTTCACAATCTTCTCTCTCAGTCTCACTACTTCCTAATCTGCTCTCAAGTCCCAACTAACATACTATTTTAGAGTTACCAAAAGGGTTTTTTTCTTCCCACTAAGTCTAGAAGTCATTCCAGAAGAAGGAAATTGTGATTTTCCATTTGGAAAGCTCTATATGGAGGAAGGATGTATCCATATTTCACACTATTAAAAAAGCAGTTTCTATACACCTAAGTTTATTCATAATAGATAAATGGAATTCACTGCAAAAATTCACTGCTATGGACTTTTCAAGTTTTACTTTTAAATACTTCAGTATTCACAAAAAAGATTTTCTTTACAATAAAGTCCAGCCCATACCTAAAGCACTAGACCTAAAGCAGAAGATGGTGGAAGGATCTATCCTACCACCTGGAAAAGGTGGAATGCCTCCCACCTGGAAGAAATCTTCCTTTCCCAGAACACAGATCCCTCATATCTGAAGGCATCTGAAGAAAAGCCTGAAACTCCAACATGCCTAACTTCCACCATGCCCAATCACAGCATGCAGAAGCAGGAATGTCCACATAGTAGCTAAAAGGAAGCACAGGAATTGATCCACATAAATTAGGTAACACCAATGACTGCTTTCTCCAACAGAAACAAGGCAGGAATGTTTCTCTCCTAGACCATATATGAGCTCCTTAGGAAGGGAGAGACAAACTCACAGAAAATTTTCAAATTTAGGGCAGGAAATGACCTAGGCAGCAAAACCACATACGAATGTAAAATTGACACAGATGACTTACTTTGTAAATCTATACACAGAAGACAAAACCAGAATTATAGCTGAAAAAAAAAATCCATTAATAGATGTGGACTACATTTACGTTAATTTTCTTCTGCTTGGTATGAAAACAGCACCATTTAGTATTTTCATAAAAAAACCAGCTGCAATAAAATGTGTTGTGATGCCTATCCATAACAATAAAAAAAATTCACTCCATCTGAGTACTCATACCAGAAATGTTGTTTTGTGTTCACAAAAACATTTTGTGGATTTAGAAAGCATCCGGTCTGGAAACAGACAGAAACCCACGTTTCTCAAAACCGAATACCAAGCTGGGTATCATAGCACAAGCAGCTGCTATTTAAATCAAGAGGTGTCAAAATTCATGGGCTGAACCACGTTCACACGGAATCACAAATAATTCACAAATCACACACTAGTGCATGGTCATGGACTGCTGACAAACAGGATGAAAGGTCATGTTAATTCAAATCACTGGCCATGCTGGCACTGCAAGATTCAACACAGACAGCAGAATAAAGTAAAGCTGTTGTGATCAATCCCAAAAATATAAAATATACCCATGTATTTTATGATATAATAATAT
This sequence comes from Notiomystis cincta, assembly GCA_013398075.1. NCBI lineage: Eukaryota > Metazoa > Chordata > Aves > Passeriformes > Notiomystidae > Notiomystis > Notiomystis cincta. Next base: position 96,271 of record VZRX01012177.1, read on the forward strand.
ATTTAATGTAAGTATCTTCAAATGGCTTACATCTTTTGTTGAAGACATTTATTTTGCAAAGAGTATTGTTCAGGAAAGTATAATTTTCAATTAGTTAGGTGAAAAAAGCGAGGACTGAGACAGAGACTGCATGTACAAAACTGGGACTCACTGTGCTAGTAAACATGGCTTGGACCAGGTTCTGGTGGAGACTGAACTGAAGAAGGGAATGAAACTGAAGAGGGAAGGGATGGATCAGGACAGGTCAGAGGTGGCACAGCAAAAGTACTGTGACTGGAGGAAGAGAGTAAAATCTGCAAACGCAGCAGCACATACTGATCTAGAACTCTAAGTCCTGCAGTCTTCACATTCCTCTGCTGCCAGCACATCTGGGTGGAACCCAGTCATGTTTACACCCCCTGGTTCCCAGGAGGACCTTCTTCCTGAAGGTCCAGTCCCATGCACACCAGAGGTCTGTGGAAACTGCCACTGCAAAAAACATTTCAGCCTCTTCTTGTCTCAGGATCCATCATTCTTTGTCATGGCTGATGCACACATGAAGCCAAGAAATAAACAACTGAGAAACCACATTATTTTTTAAGGTGCATTGGATTTAACCCTGATCTGTTCCCCACTAGGCTTCCCTGCCTGGCCTCACAAATAGGAGTGAGCAGAAGTGCAAGACCATAAGAAGAAGGGAAGGACTGATGTATTAGCAGCAGCACCAGTTCAGATCAGCTTGTAATGGTTGTGAAACTACAACCTCAGCACATAATACCAAGCCATTGAAATGGGTTTAATGCAGGGTTGCTGTGGCCCTGTCCCTCTTACAGCCCAGGCAATTCAGGCCACTCCTAATGCTAGCACAGTCTCTCTTCAGAACCTCTCAGTGAGTCCTTTCAAAGCAAGAATTTGGCAGAAAAATTATCCTGAAAAGAAGAATGTGTATTTTCTTTTTGGTTTAAGCTGGTTTTTTTCTACAGCTACCCTTTTCTTGTGTTCTGAGAACACTAATTATCTGTGCTTCATTTTCAGAGCCTAATTTGATCCTGTGTCTGATATGCAGGAGCACTCTGTGCTCACTGCTGTAATAGAAGTAGGTAAGAGAGGCCTTCTGAAAAGCATGGTTTGAGGAGTCTTGAAATAGGCACACCAAAATAAAGGATACCTTTGACTTTAACCACACTGCACCTCAGTTTCTCATCTGCAAAATGGAAACAATGATAGACCGTGCTCCTCACAAAGAGGATGGTACAAAAATACCACAATGAATGTCCATGAAGAATGGCCTCTGTTGTTGTGAAGTCTGTGAGGAAAACCTTGTGAAAAAATTGTCTTCTGAAGGATATCTCAGAAGCATGTGACAGACAAGATCTACTTGCTGAACAACAGAGGAGAAATGCTGTGAGCAGAAATTCAGCGCAGTCCCTTCTGTGCACTGGCGTGTGACAAAGAATAGCGTGTGATATCATTGGAGATTTTATCTTAGTGCTTATGCAAACAGAGGCCGAATTAAGGTTGCAGAGGCAGCCTAATTCTCACATTTCTTAACTCCAGAGGGCTTAGCATCGCCGTCTGTCTACCACTCTTTGCAAGCTGGGTGCGAGTCCCTCGTGCGTGATCGCCCCCAGGCCTGACACACAGCGAACACTTCCTGCTGCTTCAGCCTCTCCGAATCACCCAGAGAGGTGCCGCGGAGTCCGAGGTCCAGGAAGCCCGTGGCCGGAGCTGCAGGAGCCCTGCTGCTGCTGCTGCCCTTGCTCCTGCCGCTGCCGCATTCCTTGCCGCCGGCAGTGTGATGCTGAGCCGCTAGATGGGGTGCGGGGTGCTCGGCTCCCCCCGCCCCGGCAGAGGCGTTTCAAGCATCTTCTGGCTTCAGGTTTTGCAGCCAACCAAAAAACAAAAGAGGTGAAACGCAGCACACAAAAAAGGCATAGCCAGCTTCCTCCCAAGCAGTTAACTTCTGCTTGTTGCTTGTGTTCGGCGTGAAAGGGAAGAAATCAAACGGAGTACACAAACCCCGGGGAAGGCTCGGTGCATTCAATCCTGGCGGATGCTGAGCCCCCGCCGGCTGCCGCTGCCTGCAATGGGCATGGCAGGTGCTCAGGCTTTGGCACGGGCATCAGTCGTACCTGCTTTGCCTCGTCTTGTCTCAGCTCCTCGAACCCAGACTGCGCAGGGATCAGTCAGCGATTTCTCTGGCAGTCCACACACAGCTGCTTTTCTACTCCACGCGCCAGTCCCAGCGAAACACAGCAGGCACAGTTCCCGTCCCCACCAGTACACCGCCAAATCTCTCTCCCTCTCTCTCTTAATAACGATCTGGGAGCTGGGTAAAAACAACATGCTTGCTTTTAACAAAGAGCGTGCTTCCTCATTACAGGGTAAGGAAGAGGAAAGAGGACCTGAGGAAACTGAGACACAAAAAGATAGCCATAGAATTAAAGGAAAAAAAGAGTCCTTTCTAAAAGAGTCAGTCCTTTCCAATGGAAAGACAGTGCTTTACTCAGCTCTCTTCTCATCTCCCTAAAGAATGACTTTTTTGGGAAGCCATGATGAACCTGAAGTGTGTCTAGTCCGTCCAGGAAGGAGCGAAGGGACTTGCATTTACCTGCATTTCCACTGCTGCTGAATTACGCCTTCTCTCACCCTTCCCCAACAGCTTACAAGAAAAATTGTCCCTCTGAAGGCACCATCCACCCCAATCACAATACTTATATTAAACCTGTATATAAAATACAACCAAACACTCCTTCCCAGCATCTAGCTTCTTCCAGCTTCCTGAAAATATACCAACATCCTAGATCCCCTGCACAACACCCTCTCATGACATGGCCCAGCCTTGTAAGCTCCTACAGACTCCTTCTTCTCCGTGGCCAAGAGAAGGAGAGCAAAAAGGCAGGATGATTTTGAAGTCAGTCTTTTCTTTTCCTTGTATGGTATGAATAGGGAAAGTTCTCCTGCTCAGCAGAGGAAGACTACCTGAGAGCAGCTGCTGGGGATGCTCCTAACACAGGGCAGCAGCACTGGCAGGGGTAAGCACGCCCTCAGTTCTCCTCTTTACCCCAGCAATGCAACAACTTGCATTTTGCAGTCTGTCACAGCCAATACTGCACAGACTGATTTCCCTGCAAGTGTCTCAGAAACCACCTTGAAAGAGCCACACACAGGGATATGCCCAAGTGGCAGTGCAGCACTTGGATTTGGCAGGATTGCACTTTAGCTGTGAACTGGGAGAGGAGCACTGGCAGACAGATATGTGCCTGCCCAACAGTGTGTCCTGTCACATACCCTGCAGGTGAAAACTCAATTTAACTTTCATTCCCGATGAATCTGGACTTTCACAAAGAGAAGCAGATGTAAAAAATGTGGCAGAAAAAGAAACACAAAGGAAATAAAATAAGAAATTGAATTTGAGCTGTTCTTTTTTTAATTCATTGCAAAAATGCTGATAAAATGTGCAGTGCATCACTACTGGACATTAATGCAGACCGATCTTGCCTAAGGAGTTTGCAGTCTTTATATAAATTAATAAAGACAGAATATAATCCCAAGTGCAGTGCATTTGATCATATATATTAATATGGAGACTGCTGATCCACATCTGGCTAAAATAAATGTGTTTTACACAAATTAGGTTACCAGTGATACAAACAGTTTTGGTTCATATTACAGAGCAGGAGCAGATGATCAACACTATTGCTTTGGTGCAGCACTGTGCTTGGGGAAGTCACCACTTATCACCCGAGCTGTGGTAATTGCATCTAGTCTCTTGCAATTAGAAGAAGCCACTACCTTAAACTACCTTAAGCACTGATTACATTGTTTAAATGAGCACGTTTTACCTTACATTTGTTACTACTTAGGAACACCAGCATTAGCAGGCAGTGTGGCTCCACTACTGGGTGCTACCCTGAAGAAAAGCAGATCAGTTGGATCTCTTGCAATCCTCTGGCCACAACAGAATTACAAAAGACTCAGACTTAATAAACTTCCCCAGGTGACAAACAAACAAGAATAGCAACCACCTGCAAAATGAGCTGATGAAAGCAACCTACACTTTATGCCTAGTGTACCCTGTTTAAACAGAACTAAAACACTGAAATTTTGCACTAACTGTACCTAGCCCTAGAAGCAGTATGGAATATTTATTGCAGAAATAACTTTGTCCTTGAAGTCAAACTTTAGACATTAAGTCTGCAAAGACAGCTCTGTATGATCAGCTGTATGTAATCTTTCAAATGGTAAGTCCTCTGATTTATTTTGGTTTTTTGACATAAAGTACTTTTTGGTGTTCTGCAATATGTGGAACATATGAATGACTGTAAAAACTTGTTTGGGACACTTGCTGAGATCCATTTCACTGGATCTTCACAAATAAATTCGTTCCTATTGCAGCACCAGGGTGCATAAACACAGTTTTGATAAAAATGAATACTAAGCAAGTTTGCAAAAATCTTGTCTTCAAATCATATTACCTCGAAGGCTTAGTTATTTGTTCTCTACTCTACAGTACAAGTGCTGATAATCCAAAACACTTTCAAAAATTACAAGCCAGACCACTATATTCAAGATACTACAAATGCTTGATGCCCCTTCCATTTACTTTCCTCAATTTGCTTTCAATTGACTTAATTTTCAACCATAAGATCAAAACCTCCCATTTGAAAAACAATCAGTTGAATCACACAGCTTTGTCTTAATATACTAAATGTGCAAGATCAGAGATAAAGTTGTTGGCAGCACAGCTAATGTAACTCTGCAGCAAGTTCCCTGAAGTAATCAGAATTAGGTACTCAGTTACACTTTCTTTGGGCACATGACAAAGGGCAGTATTATTGTTGTGCTCTGAGGGGACAGTCCCAGGGTAGAACTGTGAGTACCAAAATTGCTATGGTGTGGTGCAGTGATAACTGAACTAACTTCATGTTACTGACCTAGCCCCAACTGGTGTGCTCTCAAGTTCTCCTTTGTTTTACAGGTTCCAGTTGGTCAAGGGCTCGAGTTCAGCAGGTGCTGTATCTACCAGTGGCAGGAAAAAATGCATTAAAAAGGCACATATAAATGATCAAAAAATGGGTGTATTGAATATTTCTTCCCAGTTTTTAGTATCTGTCTGTGGGTTGCTCTGCTGGACAAACACAAATTATTTTTAAGTAGAACAGACATTAAATTTTTAATACATTTCACTCATAGATTTCACAGAGTGATATGAATTTGGTCCACACCATTCTCTTTTCTTACCTCTAATAGCCTAGACTCCCAGACTCCCATTTGCTTGTGTGGTTTTTTTTCCTGGTACACTTGCCTGACATTTTGCACCAGCCTCTGGAGGCCACCCAAGATGGATTCCAGCAGTGACCTGTGAGCAGCTCTGGTGTCTGTCCTCACTGTCCGACCCAACCAAGCAAAACCAGCCACTCCTCAACCCCACCTGCACCCTCTGTGGGGCTCCTGACACCCCAAACTGCTGTGTAATCATTCATTTCCCACTTTGGTGCTACTTTTGCAGCCTTTTGTGAAGAGGAAGAGGATTCCCATCCCTGGCTTTGCACCCCTGGGCCACTCCAGCAGCCACTGAAGCCTAATCCTGCAGCACCCTGCAAAACCTCTGAGCCTCAGGGGAAACACAGAGCCCTCAGGAACATTTTCTGCATACTGCAAAAATGTAATTAGGGACTTCAGAAGAAGAGGTGAAAAAACATGGTATCAAGATGTAGCTTCATTCCCACTGAACAGCACTGCTTTGTGCCATGTACAGCCAGAACACTTTTCCCTCTGTTATTTTCTCTGATGATAATGAACTATTTTCCAATACTGAAAGTTTCAAATGAAAGCCCTGAAGTGACTACAACTACTTCAGGTGGGCACCAATGCTTTACCTGGGGGGGAACCCCTTTCCATGGCAGCCTTGCCTGTCTGAGGAGAAGCCAGGCTGCTAAAATAAAGCTGCTGGAGTGAAGCCAAGTCATGGCTTCAGGAAAAGGGATGCTATGTCAGGGCTTTATTGATGTTGTAAATCTTTGCAGTTAAGAAAAATCAAATTTCTGAGTGCTGAAGTGATCATTTCTTGGAGCAGTGCTAGAGACAGCATGGGAGCTGGCAGAAGGACAGTGGCTCCAATCTTGCTGGGTGAAATACATCCCGGTGCAGAAAGCCCCTGAAACATCCTGCACATTAACATGACTTAAGTTGGAGGCTTGAGTATTGTATAAACCCTTACATGGGACATCTCTGCCCTGAATATGTCTTTCTTTCCTGGAGCTGAAGTTAATGGGAGCCAGTAAATGCCCAGCTGATTCCAGCAGTCATGATTCTGCTGAATAAAACAAAGTTTAAACGAGCTTGTGCAGACATTAGTGGTAATGCAGCTGGGAGACAAGGGCTGCACGGGGAGTAGCCAGAAGGCTGGGATTTGGACACCACAGATCATCCAGCTCTGTGCTACTGGCTGCCACGGTACTTAAAATAATTGCAGTCCTCTGGAGAGAGTGTATAGATAAACTCTGTCCTGTGTTAATGCACCATCATATAGAGTTGTTTACAGGCAGTACTTAGTAAAGTACTTAAGCATGTATTTAAACAGGCTGCTGAACATCAGTGTGATTAATACTTTGCTGAATTAGAGATATAATATGAATACATTTTTCTGCTTTTGCAGTTTTTCATTATATACACTTATAAACTGGACATAAGGATTTTCTTTCAGTTTTGCATCCAGCAAATGAGTTAATTTGGGAGTCAAATTCTGCCTTAGTTATGCCTGCACAATGCCTTTCATATGCATGAGGGCAGAAGACTTCTCTTTAATTGGACTTATTTTTTATTAGTCTATAATCAAGGAACAAAAAAACAGATCTGGTTTTTTTCTTTCTGATCCTGCAGGTCTTTGACATTCCTTTCATGTCCTTTCAATCAGTTTTACATATGGTGTGTATGTTGGTTAAGGCTGTGCACACACAGCAGCTGCAATTCTTGACCAGCAAGCAAGCAGCTGCTCTTGAGTACAGATTGGAGCCACAGACTTTGTTATTCTGCA
>VZRX01012177.1:103854-129653 GCA_013398075.1 Notiomystis cincta
GGGGGGGGGGAGGGAGGAGAAGAGAAGAAACATGGCTCTTACATCACTCATCATGGTAATTCTATTTAAATATATTTTAATGATTTCTAACAACATAATTTGCCAAGCCTCCCCATCTCAAAGTGATGCAAGCACATCTCTCTCTCAATTTTTCTTTTGCTGCTTAGCCTAGGAGGAACATTTACCTTCTCCCAGTTCAAGCTTTGGAGTCAAACTTTTTTAAAATCCTTATATATATAAAATAATCAGAACTCAAAGCATTGGCCTACTCATATACATTAATGTCATCACTACAGAACCATCACTTTACTTGCATTTACTTGCAGTTTCTGCTCACAAGGAAACAAGCTTGATTTAATAGTTTTAGCTACAGCCATCTTAAGAGTTGAAGACTTCCCTCCCTCCCCCAAATTAAAGCTAAATCGTGTGCATTAAATACATTATCTACTTGTAATAAAATGGGAATATTTAAAATGATTCAGTCACAGATAATTTGTTGCTGCAAACGACAGGCTCGCATCAGCCGCCGGCCGCTCTGGGTGTTTGCTGAGCTCAGGGAATGCTCGGGTAGGCCTACCCACCTCATCGAAAACAGATGTTCACACTGTGGAAAAGATTCCTATTCCCTTTTGTGGTCTTAAGGATCCTGAGTGGGATCTCTCAGGGGCTGGGCTTTATTACCTACCTAAACCCTCGCATGCAGGTTAGTCCAGGGCACTGCAGCTGGAAACCGCCACCATTCCATGTGAAAAACACAGCCCAGTTTATCGGACACTCAGCCCCCAGGAAGCCAGCGGAGTCATTTTCCAGAACAGCTCTGGAGGGGCTCAAAGGCACCCCTTTTTTTCAGCCCTGGGGGTGATCTATTCACAAGCAGAGGCGGCACAGCCATGGGGCAAGGTGGGGCTGCTCATACTGCAGCTGCCTTTGTTGCTCCTGCCTGGCAAGCACCAGAAGACACCACTTGTCTAGACTGATGGGAAGGCATATGTTAAAGCAATTAATTAATTTGCCCTAAAATATTGAGGCCAGACCAGAATTTTTCCCTTTCCCAGTGCTCAGTCTGATCTTAAGCAATGGGATTTCCACCATTTCCCATGGGAGATTATTCCACAACCTAATAGATCTCAATGTCAGGAAGTTTTTTCCTGATATTCAGCCATAATTCATATCCATGAATTATGAGCTACTGTCGACATCACATCCATTGAGGCATTCCTAGAGCCTGCTTCATTTAAAATTATATGCTCTAGTTATGCAGGGTTTCTGTGTACTAGGGCAAAATGCTTTTTCTGCAGGTTAATTCACTACTATTCAATTTGTTAACACTTTTTTCCTCGGTGTGAACAGTCATTCTGCAGTTGCATACCCTGCATAGTAGCACAATCCCACTTGGGAGTAGAATCACAATATATAAATATGACAAAACAACATACCAAAACCCATCCCTGTAAAGACATATGAGTCTGTTCCTGCAGATACTCCAGCATTCAGTTAAATCAAAGCAGTAGCTCATACAACACCTGGTATGAGACAGAAAGCCTAAAAAAATGTTCCTGCAGATACTCCAGCATTCAGTTAAATCAAAGCAGTAGCTCATACAACACCTGGTATGAGACAGAAAGCCTAAAAAAACCCTTCCTCAAGTATGTAATAAATTCTATTTCTGTCTTAAACAGAGGGAAGGTGGGGGGACACTAAGAAAGGGGAAAGGGATGGGGAAGGGGAGGGAGAAAGGAATTTAAGCTGTGAGAAAATAGAGGAAAATTGGAAATAGAATGACTTCCTCTAAACAATGAACCTCTACAACACAGTAAGAACATACAATGGCAAATAAAGTCAAGGATGCAAAATGTTCACTTCTTACCACTAAAGCACTTAGAAAAATGGAGAAAGCTAAGGCAGGCTTCAGAAATCCATATTGTAAATAATTGTGTACAAAACACTTCTAAGAAGGAAACTGCCTTTAAAGAACATTTGAGAGAAGAAAATTCATAACATGTACCAATTTCTCAAAGAAATATGAGGATTTCAATTAGAGTTTTTTATTATTACATTTTACCCAGCTAGCAGTGTTCTGCCATCCTGTTTGCAACCCATTTGTACATAAATGCCACACTAGCCACTGGAAAAGGGAATGGTTTCCAAAGTAAGAAGCTAGAAACACATCTGAGTTCATTTTCATCTCCCTATGTGCCTAGCTCCCATTAATGCTACACAAATCCCAGAGCTAGTAGGTAAGAATAAACACCCAAACTTTACCTGGAATCATCAAAAGAGCAGAAAGCAATGTTTGCAAGGAGCAGTGAACTTGCACAGTGACACAATTCTGTGTGAAAGTTATTCCCGATGGCTGACTCTTTTAGAGACAGTGGCCAAAGAGTATTGAGGGACCTACACAAACAGCTCTGGTGAGAACATTTTGGCAATATTTCCTTTCACTAGAGATTATGTGACTTTACTGAAATCTGTTTAGCCAGGTGGGACACTTGGACAGGACATTGCAGCTCCCAGTTCCTACTGGACCAGATGTGTGTACATAGCAGACAGACATTGTCCACAGGCTGAGATGGACTCAAAATGTTGCAGAGCCTCTAGGGTGGCATTAAGCCCATGTATCTACATTCTGTTGATCACCTGGTGAAGTAGTAGCAACTTGTTATTTGTAGTTAGCCTTTCAAAGCTTTACAAAACTTTCTTTGGTGGAGCTGTGAAATACCCATTGGGACACACGTGAAGAATTCACAAGCTAAAAAACTGTGCTCTAACTGCAACCCTCTTCCACAGATGTTGAGAAGAGATGTTCTGATGTGACTGTGTTTTTGCCAAAACATGTGAAATATTTGTTTTTTCATTCTGCTTTGGAACTAAGCAGTAGAAGTTGCTGCAAAATGGAGCTGTCATCTTCAAGCCATTTGTAAAGACAAGTAACTGAAGTTGAAAGATGGTTTGGAAAAATGCAAGCTCTGTGATCCAGGAGGAAGGCTTTGAGTCAAAGGTTCTGATGCCCTTGCAAGGATGTAGCAAGGAGTGGCATCTCCTGGTGCCAGCACCTTTCTTTGTAAGATGTCCCCACAGAAGCCTGACATCAGCATCTGCTGTGAAAATGGGAAAAGGAACTGAACAGCCTGGTTTCCACAGAGGTGGGTGTTCACAAGTCTGTAACAAAGGACAGACAGAGAGTAGCCAAGAGAAGCTGAAATTCAGTTGAGGACTTCAGCACAAACAGACAGTGCAGTGATAAGAGTTTTTGTTTCTGAGATATGCCAGAGCAAGATATGTAGAGACTGCAAACACAGGAACAGAAATCTATACGGAATCTACAACACACCACATTTACAAGTAAGGCACAGGGAACAGAAGAAACAATCAAGTAACACTCATGTAAAAGGAGAAGCTGACAACATTGTAATCAAAACCAAAATGTGCAGAGAGAGGGCTGACATTTCTTGAAAGTTATCTCAAATGGCAGTGCAGAAGGAAATAAAATTTAACACATAAATAAAGCAATCATGGTGAGAGCCCGCTACGTTTTCACCCGCTATGTTTTACTCATTCTCAGACTTCTGCCTTGCTCGTTGATACACAGGCATGCACCAAATGGCACCTGCACAGCTGAACTCCCACACACCATCCTCAGAATGGGAGATGTGGTTAACCTCTGGTATGTCACATGTAAAGAAATACTCTTCACTGTATTTCCGTTTCTCACTTCTCTACTCTTAATTCCCCGTAGGTGTAAAACATGTGGCTTATTGGCAGCGTGTATGGCCACCTTGAATTAATCTCCTAAATCCAGGATAAAAGCTGGACAGTCATACCAATCAGTCAAGTTTTCTGTGTGTGAATCTTTCTTCCTTTGTGACCATATTTTCCTGCTTCTGAACCTTTCAAAAGGGTCTAAGTATAAGGATGGAAAATATACATGGAATTTATGTTTAAAATTAGCTTTCAGTGCAATCCATGTGTTTCTTTAAGGAGGATACATATAAACATGTGCATACCTGTACATGTACAACTTCTACATACATCTACCACATTTATTAAACCTGTCTAGTGGGTAATATAAAGACTACTGGCTTAGCAATATGCTAATGCTTGCTCAAGCTTTTCAATGCAGTGCTGAAACCATCCTTGACACAGTGCTGAAGCACAAGCTGCAGCATCCCCAACTGCTGGATAAATGGAGTAAGAGAGATGAAATTTATCAGGGCTGCCAAGAGGTGCTCATCAAGACACATTTTTTGACTAACATAAGTGTGCACTATTCTCACAAGTACGAAAAAAAAAAAACCAAGAAGGGAGAGGAAGAAATTAGAACAAGCATTTATCAAGACAACCTGTCCACCTGATTTTTTGCAAACATCACTTCTTTTATTCAATTACCAGTTGATTTGGGGTACACTGAATGAGGAAACCTTCGCTTCTTACACACTATCATTCTTCAAAAAGGTAAAAGCTTTACAGTGGCTGAATGTATTTACTTGAAAGACACCACACTTACAAAGGCACAGTGTGTGCTAGGCATCTAGTAGTACTCAAGCTGACACTTAAGCCTTTGAAAATTTCTTCCAAGAACCTCTGATGTGAGCTATAATCATACTGTTTGTCTTGTAAGTAGCCAACCTGGAAAATAGAAAACTGGATAAAACACTCCAACACATGAAGGATTGAGAAGTTCTCAGAGACTCCAAGGACATTTCAGAAAAAGAGGAACATGAATTTTGTTATTAATTTGCTCAGGAAGGACTAAGTATCATTTGGTATGGGAAAGGCTGATACAACTAAGCACCATAGGACTGCCAAAGGAAACATGGAAGAAAGAAATACAACCTATTCCAGCAGAAACAATGCAGGCTGGAGAGTGGAGTGGCCTGGGTTCTCTGATGCTGACTTTGAAGCAAACCATTCTACCTTCTTTTTACTTGACTTCCCTTTGGATAAAATACATAAATAATGATGTTCAAAGGGTTTTGAGAACCATCAGTATGCCTAAATGCTGGCTAACATGCAAAAATGTTACTGAAAATGGAGGACTGCTGAACTGTCACAGAATCTATTCAAGGGAAATTTAAAAAGTCAAAATGACAGAAATAACATATGTTGCATTCAGATCAGACTACCTGCAGGGGACTGCATCATGTAAAAATGAAAGCACAGCCAACCTGGGGAAGGAAGGAAAAGGTGGACTGCCTCTGTCAGAGCACCAAGGATAGAAAGGTTTCTGGCTGCTCATTATGATCAGGGAATCAGATGAAGATGAGTAAATGACAACTCTTTGATTGCTGCTGGCAGGAAGGAGAGGGATTGGGAAAGAAATCTAAGTGCCTGATTCATTATTTGTCTTTACAGATTGACCAAACACAGCTGACTTAAATACACCTAGCAAAGGGCAGGAAGGCCAAGACAAACAGAAAAAAAGACTAAAGGATAACTAGAAGAAGAAACCTGAAAAGAGATGCTGGTCATCCTGACTAAACTCTCCAGTCTGGTGACTTCCTGGACATTTCCCTGTCTTTCCTATATAAATATGAGACAGCTCTTATTGCACAATGATGCTGGCTTTTACACTGGATTAAAATCCAAACCTAGTGCAATCCCTAAGCACAAATGCATTATGGCCCATAAATATATTTGCCATTATTGTGACATTCACTGAATTCTCTCTGTGGTTCACCCAGATGCCGTAGTGAGTTAGGGAGGTTAAGCAATGTCACAATTAACACCTTATTGAAAACAGTATCTGCTGCAGCTGCAGCTTGACATGGATGGAACATGCCATGTAAGACCTCAGTAATGCTTCCAACATTTTACCTTTTGTGCTTTAGAGAAAAAGGAATTTTAGATGGAAGCAAGGAATCATTGTATATCTAGAAACCTGTAAGACACAATTTCTCTTCTACTCATCACTTCTAATCAGACAGATGGATAAATTGCTATAGAAAAAACACAAAAAACCCTCACCTAAAACAATGACTGCATCATTTTTATTTATTTCTTGCATTCTCTGTTCACATAGCAAGAAATTTAATTCCAGTTAGATCATTCTCTTGTGATATTTTTTTCTTTCATTTAATATATTTTTAAATGCTTAGAAGCATCATGACAGAAAAGCATGTATTTTTTTGCCCTGGTTTATACCCATCATCCTTACCATTACAACAAGACAAAAGCATTAAAGTAAAATTAATCATGTCAAAAGATTTTAGCAAAAAACAAGGGAGACCATGCATAAAGCATCGCTTTGTCTAGTGTGAAGTCACGCTCTGATTAAAAACATATAATGAAAGTGAAAGTAATACATCATTGCCTTAGCAGTAGGGTTTTTGGGAAAGCTATGCAATTCTGAACACAAAAAATCTTTATAGGCTCTGGATTTTGCAATTATTATAGAATAATTCTAACAAACAAAACATTGTTTCACTTCCTTAAAGTTTAATTAATCTTAAACGCTGCAGTTAAAACAAACAACCAAAGGAGTTCTAGAATTAAACACGGACTCCTGGCAAGACCATAACTAGTAATTAAAACCCAAGCAGCAATGGCTGGTTCTGAGCAGTGAGGCATGAGGTGGTGACACAGAGACCCCCCCACTGCCCCACATCTAGTGAGTAGTTATGAAGACTGCAAAATACCATGGAATGATGAAAGCCCATTAACAGAGCAGAACTTTTGCTGTCACTGAGGACTGTCACACACCCATCAGCTTTTCCATTTCTGTCACTGGGTAGTAGTAGCCTGTTGCTGCTACGTGACCTATGCAGTTAAAAAGTGAACTGGTGCTTGTGCACATGTAGGCAAGCATGAGAAGAAACCATGCAGTGAAGATACTTGCTGTACTTTGCCATAAAGTCTATAAAAGCCTCTACTTTGCTCAGTCACAACTGTGGAGTAAGTGTTTCAAATTAAACACCAACATGCACACTATGATGTGCATAATATTATTTATAATCTCAGATTAAGATTGTGACAATATCAAGTAAAATTAGGTGGTAAAAATGTTTGTAGAATTCCACATGCTTTCTCCTTTTTTCCCCTCTTTATTCTGCCTCTATGTTGTCAACATAGAAACAATAACTCTCTGAGAAATACCAGATAGGAAAAATACACAGTAATACTAGACTGTGAAAAATCTACCGATCCCCTGAGCCATAGCATTCTTGCCTATAGATGATGACATTAAAAAATTGGAAATGGGTGCATGCTTCCCCTCCTCTCCTGGGTCTATGAACAAGGCAAGTTGTTTTCTTGATACCTTTAGAATTACTCCCATTAGTACTGATGCATTTGGTGCTTTGGCTATCCAGGCAGAGAGAGGTGGGCAGGATCCCCTGCCAATAGATCTAGTCTTGTCTAGGGAACAAAATGAGATTGCTCCTCTGCTGAGCTGTCATACTCGATAGCTTGTGCTGTTCCACCTGCACCCATCCTCACAGCTCCAACTGCAGTGCTTGCACAGAGTCAGTAGTTCCTGATGGCTGATCCCCTCCTGTCCCTTATGCATCACACAAGGCAGGACACAGAGCCCTAAGCAATGGAGTGCTGAGAAGTGAGCCACTCTCTGTGCTGGGAAGGGAAAAGGAAACAGGCAAGCAGCTCCCTCTCAAATGGGTCTGCAGGCCCTGATGAGTAATTTCTGGGGCTCCTCTCGGTGGAGGGTGACAAGAGGAGATTCAGGCTCCTCTCATCCACCTCCTCATCAATGGTCCTGCCCCTGCACCCAGGATTAAGTGCTTCCAAGCTTCTTTCCCACCTTCCCCATCCCCAAATGCCACTGGGGAGAAAACGAGGAATGTAAAGGGGTTTGGAGGAAGGGAGAGGGAATTTCTGTGCACATTTACATTGGATCAGTAAGCCTCTAAGTGCAAAATGTGGCATTTTGTTGGTGTGTGTGGGAGCCTATTGATGGGCAGAAGGTTAAAGAAAAAACTTTGTAACAGGAGGAAATCAAATACACCTAAGGCGATAATAAAATAGAACATCTTAAAATACCAGACTACAAGAAGTGAAATTCTTCCCATCACAGAACCTCATGAGCAGGGACATAGCAGCTTCTACTCTGTTCTTATTCACTAAGGAGCAAACTCCTCATTTGCACTGACAAGTTGAGAGTGAACTGCAACGTCAGGACTAAAAGCACTATCTAAATAAGTGGAAAAAAACCAAAAACAAAATCAGAAAAAAATCTTCTGCCTTTTCTGATGACTGTATATCTCTGATAAGACAACAGTGGACACAGAGAGAGGTAAAAGGGTAAAGGAAGAAAACTTCTTCCTAAATTGCAGAAAGTACATGATACATAGATAGAACTACGCCCTTAATTCACACACCTCCTAAATGTCATAGTATGTTTTTTACCACACCATGGCTGCACTGAACTACCACTATGTTTTAAGCTTGTACAGTTTGTTGTCTTCCCTAAGAATTCTCAGTCACAGTTCTTCAAGTCCCTGCACTCCTATGCTGTAGTTCTTCAATGCTTCCTGGAAAGGACAGAAAGAAGTTCTACTTAGACTTGTCTTCTGTTCTCTCATAAGTTAGAAAAAAAAAGGGTATACTTGAAACTCTTATTTCAACTGGTGTTTTGTTTAAATAGTTATTGCTACCATTTTGTGAGTAGTAAAATATTTTCTAAGAAATAATGCTTGTTAACATTTTGTCTTTTTCAGTGTGATAGGCATTCTCCTCTGTGTTCTTTAAACTTTAGCCCAGGCCAAGAGGGCATCCTTTTCTGGCAGGATTTGCAAGAACAGGATTACTCATGTCAAGAGAGGGCTGAGTATTTGACAGCTGTTGTCTCAGCCAGCACTGAGACAGATCCTGAAACCTTCAGGACTTCCAGTGGTGAGCAGCAAGCACTTGAACCCGAGCTGGCCAGGATGGGAACAGAGGCCTTGTCTTTTAACCACAGCACAGAACATTACTTGCACTAACCATAATGGAAAGAGAACTTTTCTTCCCTATTTCTTAGAGGCAACACAGAAAAGACTAAATTCTCTACATAAAATTATTCCGAAACGTGTCTCAGCACCACCATAGACAGTGGTGTCCCTCCAAAAGTAGTGATGAACATTTAACCAGAGCTTTTAGGTATCCTGCCCCTGGGTAGTTTCCCACAGTCTTGGGGACAGAAACACAATGTAAATTAGCAAGTAAATTTCATGAGTAAATTCCATT
The DNA here is from genome assembly GCA_013398075.1 of Notiomystis cincta. Taxonomy (NCBI): domain Eukaryota; kingdom Metazoa; phylum Chordata; class Aves; order Passeriformes; family Notiomystidae; genus Notiomystis; species Notiomystis cincta. Next base: position 113,032 of record VZRX01012177.1, read on the forward strand.
CTTACAAAATCTGTCAATCTACAGCTAGTTAAGAAAAAGACTTTTCACTTTAATTCAGCTGAGAGATCAGATCTTGAAGCAAGAGATCCATTTCTCCTGCCTCTCCTGTTGAGCTGCTGGATTAGACACAGCAAATGAAAAAACACCTGGACAATTCTGCCTTAGGCAGTATCATTGATTTTTCACTGACTTGCCATCTTCAGAATTTTCTTAGAAGTAGTGTACAGAGGTGGGTATCATAACTCATTACTGTGAAAAATGTGAAGCATAATATGTTCCCTAGCACAAATACTGTACACTTTTATAATGTACAGTTCATATAACCTTTTGTAATTGTCATTCCTATACAACACCCTCAACTATTAGTCCAGGTCATCTATACCTAAAAAGTCTTTGTGTGGCACCACTTCGTGAAAGGCTCCTAAATCTTCCATGGGAAAAAATATCAATCTGCAAGGGCTTTATTTCAAGTCCTGCATCTTAGCAATTTTTAAAATTTTTTCATCCTAACCTGTGCATGTAATATTAATGTGGATGTACAACCATTACAGGGCTTTGAATAAAGGAGAAGAACAGAATTCTGTAAAATGTATTTTACTGGGGAAAAAAAAAGGAAGGTCTAATAGGAAATCCAGGTTTTACCAGTTGTCCAGTTTTAGAAGTATAGCTTTGATTTATGGATCAAAATTGCTCATTTATTATTTTATCTATACTGCTTTGGGCAATTTTGACAGTTAAAATTTAGTTTTATTGACCAATGCAGCCAGTTTAGCCACAAGGGGACTAATGCACACACAGCCTGCTGCACTCAAGAAGCTATGATTTGATTCCATGACCAAGTCAGACTGGGAATCGCAACCAACATAACAGTAAGTTCCAAATCTCGATGCTCGAGGCAAAATACTTACTCTAAACCACAATCCACTATTAAAAGAAGGTGGGAAAGAATTTTGTGATAGCAGCCTCCATGCACTGTTTATTGTAGCTGATATATTCCACCAATGCTTCTGTCAGCAATGGACGCAGGGTAGTACAGAGGAAACATTTCTTTAATGATTGTGGACAACAGATAAAGCTGGAAGAAGGAAATGAAAATGCAAAAGAGAATCAAAGGTGTGCTCTAGTACTGTGGCTTACCAGGGATCTGACTCTTGAGAAAAATGTCTTGAAAAAAATGCCTTTTTTTTTTTTCCTAAACCAGATTTTATTCATATATACATAAATATGCATGGGTTCATGTTGCAGTTTGAAAGCCTTACAAGTTTACTTAAAAAAAAAGTTACTGGAATGATTTTAAGCCAATGTTAATTTAGGCCTATCCTATTATAAAATTAGCATCTTCTGCAATCTCAATTTATTGCTCCATTGTGAAGCCCCTTGTGATACATAAACAAATCTCTGAAGAGAAACAAATCAATAAAGTGTCTAATTTGATTAACCATGTTTTTAAATTCATCAAGACAACTGTACAAAAATAAACCACTTACTTGTCAGTATTTTCCACGTCTTCTTTTCATCATCATAATACTGAACCAAATTGCTGGGTAGCCGGTCAGGTCCGGGAGGCAATCCTCCAACCAATAACAGCATTTTCTTATTGGAACGAATTCTTCACCCAAAACAAGAGGAAAGATGAACAACCACATTACTGAGGAGTATTTTTAGTGGCAACAAAATCATAACCATCAAAAGAATGTTCACTGCTTGCAGTTTTCTATTTCATTTTTTTGTGTTTCTTTTCCCAATCATGTCTCAACAATTTCTTGAACCAAGCAGAAAAATGATCAGAAAAGCTGCGTATCTCTCTACTCATGGAATAATAAGCTTCCTTTATGCAATTTGTTAGAGGTTCATTCTAGAACGACCTTTTTCTTATATTATCCCTTTAAATCATCACTCTTTACAGCTGAATACACATGAAATGCTCTGGAGTTGTACTAAGGTTAAGCATTAAAGTTGCATGTCAAAAATCGTATTAGTCAAAATCATTATTATAAGCCATTCTACACTCAAAGAACCTTGAAAAAATTAAGGTTATGCAGAGAGTTTGTGAGCCAACTCTTTAATCACACACTGAACTTCAGATATATAGTTTAGTACAATTAGCAGCACTGGGCTAATGGTTATGGGTTAAATGCTACTTACAAGCACTTTTGTTTGTTTAATTTAGTCCAGACTCTTGCTTTCATTCTCCCCCCCGGCTCCCCCCCTCCTCTTCGCTCTCCCCCTGTGCACCACTGGCTATAGCAACACCAATTGGTAAAAATGAGACTGTGATGTTGTTGTGAGCCTCCCCAGAGTGGAGCCCTGCCAATGCTTGCCACTGATCCAGCGGCATGAACCTGCTCAACTGTGCAAAGTCACTCTAATTCCCTCCCTCTGTTTTTCTACCTTCTCCCCCAGGGGGCAACCACTGAAAGGAGTGACTACCCACCCATCAAGAGCTGGCAATTCGCTGCTATTAACCGTGACCGTGATTCCCAATCTGCCTGGCAGTTCTTAAGAACAGGACTGCAATGTCTCATCTGCAGTAAAAGTGGTTATCTGCACCCTGGCCTCCAATGCCCCACCTGATGAACGTAGGATTTCTCTGCAGCATTAAGGGATTTAGCACAATTGTAAGTGAAAACTGGAGGGGAGGCCCAGACCCCCAGATGAGCCCTGATGCTTTAATAGTCACTTCGCATATAATTGAACTTTCACCACTTTTACTTAGCTTGGGTGAGATAACACTGAAAAAAAGGTCTAGGCTCAAAATGTTCCTGTTAAGTAGGAAGGTGATGCAGCCTGGAAAACATCCATCCATATGAATGACTGTGCAGAGGGACCATGCACTTGATGGAAAGCACCCCTGTCAAACACCATTATTCCAGGCAACAATACCCATGTAGCACTCTGTGTGCCAGTCTGCAGCAAACACCCCTGGCCAGGAAAGGCACAGAGCACCACCAACCAAAGCCTACCACCAACCAAAGCCTAGCACCAGAGCTGCACGTGGCAGAGTCAAAGCACTGCCCAGGAGCTCCAGCCTCAGCAGGGCACACCTGCAGTAGGAGCTTTGGGACTGAGGCACACCCATGGCTTCGCTCCAGCTGCTACCTAGACTGTGTGGTGGTGAGCCACTGATTTACATTTGTAGCAGGACTGCATCCTCTCTTTAGAGTGGGCAAAATGAACTAGACTGTGCTGTAGACATGCACCAACCACAAGGAACATCCTTCAGGAAGGGAACACACAGCTGAGGGCTTGAGCCACACGAGGCTCCAGAATAAAATCTGTCAAATGGCTCTCCAAAAGACAACTTTAGACTACAGATACATCTGATACAGACAAAAATGGCCAGGGAACTATCTGGCATATGGCCTTATCTGTTTTTTAAACAGATTTAGGGCTCAGGGAAGGTCATGAGTTGACAGTGGATGAAACAAAACCCTCAGTGCAGGCGCAGGAGTTAAACCATGGGGGCAGTGACACTGTCCCATGCTGTCCTACCCCTTGATTCTCTCCCAGCTTGGGGAGAGCCCCTGCAGCCCCTCAGTCTTTCTGACAAGCCAGCCTTTGACGCCTGCTCTGCACCTGCTATGTGCTGTCAGATGATGACTGTTACCTGCCCAGCAGACTGTGGCTGTGTAGGATACCAGAACCGTCTCATGATCACTGTCAGCACAGATTCCATAGTGAGACCAAGCTCTGGGGAAAGCTTGCTAAAGCACTGCCAGCGTCTTCGAACATTCCATCTCCCCAGTAAAGTTTTTAATGAGAGAACATTTGATAAAAGCTATGCAACATGGGAGTATGATAAACTGTTTTTGGTATGGGTTAGGGATGACTGCACACGTAACAAGTGGCAGAGCAAACCAAAGCCATAAGTCAGTTATGCATGGCCATCCCTAACGATAGAGAATAAATTGTTTATTCCAACCCTCCTGTGTTGTATGTTATATCACAATCAACTCCTTGTGTATTGTAAAACTCAGAATGCCCTTGCAAGGTTTACTTGACAAAGGAGTTTATTTTGATTTTCATCTTTCATCTGTAAAACTCCCTTCTAACTCCAAAGCACTGTGAAAATCCAATGAATGGCCAAGGCTCAATAGTTAAGGTGAAGAATGAAATGTCAGATATAACTCTGAGTTTCCAGACTTTGGCAGTTGCAACTATCCTTAACATTACTTTTTCAGCTAAACAGTCTGAGAAGCTACTGTTTCTTGAGAAGGAGCAGTGCTGCTATATTGGTATGCTTCAAAAATATTATTTTTTTAGTATGTTTAAAATGGGAAGTAGCAAGAACTTTTAGTAAAAGTTTAATAAGAACTTAATAGGCAACAAAGTCTCTACCAAAAGCACAGGGAAGTCTCACACGGCAAAAAAGAGATGGGTACTTATACTGAAAATATCTAATTTGTCTACACTGAGAGCTCTTCCAATGAACCAAGTAAAGATAATACAGTGGCTAAAGATATACAGGTTTTAAACTCATATGTTTCCTTGGAGCCAATTCTGGTTTTTAAGTTTTGATGTGAAATGCTGCAATTTAGGTTTGGAAAAAAAGATTTTCTTTATTATGTCATATTTATGTTTCATATTGCACTAAGCAGTACTGTTATAATCTTACAATGCATTCTAAAATATGAAAAACATGTAAATGGCCACTGCTTATATGCAAAAGATTTTTCCAAATATTAATAAAAATGTAATTCAGTGAAACACTATGATGAAGACAGGATTTAAAAATATATGCAATACACTGAGCAATATAAAGCTTCCCCCTTTCTTGTATTATTACATGTTTGCTATTTGGATAACTCAGGATTACAATGTGAAATGTTCTTCATTGTATCTGATGCACTCTTTTTTTTTCACAGTCCTTATTTCACAGTTTAATATACTATTCAGTTACATGCTGTGGCTCACAGTGTCCCCAGCAAGGATTTTATGATCATCTTGTGTTCCATTAACAGTAGTGGGTCTTGGTCAGGGAAGGCTAAACTGTGGACAGGCAGGCTGATGTCATGGAAAAAAGTTGAGGCAAATTTATTGTCTCACATTGTCTTGAAACCATTACTTAGACTCCAAAACTCTAGTTCTCACTGATGAACATGCACGTGTTGTTATTATTCTGCACACACTTTGCAGTTTCTGTTCTGCTAAGATTTTAAAACACTTAATTCACCTTAATTAAGTTCCTGGGTACCTCATGTGGTGTGAAATTTATTTTGTCTACTTACAAGACTGGAAACCAAAGTATATTTCAAAGTCAACATTTTCAAACTTGTGTAGTTTCCCTCAGGCACACAAACCCAGGAATTTGAGTACCCACAGAAGTGGCTTCATTTTCAGAGATACCTATCAACATAACTAAACCTACTCACTTCAAAGGTAGCAGCAGATGCCCATCAGCTCTAAAACTCAGATCGATAGTCCATGGTTAGTTTAAACCATGAATATTCATGGCAAGAGGCTGAGCCCAAGAGAGTTTATAAACTCACAAGAAATCACTAGAAAAGGCTGTAAGAGACCTCAATACTCCTGACAACCACTCCTACTCTTTTGCAACCTCGATAGCCTCATGTTAACAGAAAACACATGAATGGGAAATACTCTTCTTGTACATTGTTTTTCCTTATTAACATATCCATCAATCTTGTACTGGTGGGTTTTTCCTTATCTGGGCAATTAGTGTAAGTTCATTCTACAAAAGCTGGCAAGAAAACAAGGCTCAAGAACAGGTTTGCTCCAGACTCTTCCAGTTTTTAAACAATGTGCTAAGCTTAGCTCTGCTCTGCATTAGGGAATGCAAAGAAAAGGAAAGAAAACAAACACGAAGTGGCAATCCTGTGGTTCTTAATGCATTCAGTGTAGTGTTACACCACAGAAAGAAAAATGCATCTTAAGACATACGGGTGATCATGGTCATCAGTGAAAAGAAAAAAAGAAAAGGACTATTCAGCTATACTTTACTCTTAACTCAGGGCTGAAATAAACCCAGAAGCCTGGATCATTAATTATCTTTTCCCATAGGCTATTTCCATAGGTTTGAGTATGGAGAGAGCTGGGTAGCTCTTCAGAGCAGGGCCTATGACAGATATGATGTTGGCATCCTTGCCCCTGCTGCAGTGCTGACCTTAAACACAGCAGAGCCAAACTCAGCTTCAGGTGTTTGCCCACTGAACTCAGGCACAAACAAAACCTGCCATAAAACCAGCACAGACACAGCAAGGGTGGGTGAATGTGTGGTGAGTTTCACTTACATCCTCATATCTCATTGCATCAAAGGATTTGAGAAACTGCACTCTGACAGCAATACTGTCAAAGCAAGTAAAGAATCTCAGAAAAGGGGGCTGTACTAACCTGCAGCAGAAACAAATTATTCGAGAGAGGTTTAGATACCAACCTCGAGGTAATACAAAAAGAGATACATACTAATACCAGTCAGCATTTCAGTTGCAGACCTTTTGTTTGTTAGCACCAAAAACTTAATTTCATCTTCAGAAACCAGGAAGGCCTTTTCTTCTCAAAAGGCATCTGAAGGGGTGCTGTGTTCCACAAAAATGTAGTGGACAATCTAGTTGCAGTCTGCAAACATGAACAAACGTTGCAAGCATCCATTTGCCCATGACTGAAAAATGTTTTGCCATCGAGAACATGGGATATGATCTTCAACAATTACCTTCCCAGCTCCTCGATGGGCATTGCAGTGCAACAAAAGTGTCATATGAAAACTGCTTATTTCAATGGATTTTGGCTTCCATAGTTGACTGCAAAGATAGCCATGATTAGTAACACATGTTTAATAGAGAGGAAATCTAATTATCCGGGAGTTTAACTATGAACTCAATGAAAGCCATAAGGTACAATGTAAAATTTATTTTGGACAAAGAAATTTTATGAGGTTTTGTTATCACATAAAATGAATTAACAAACATCATAGTCTATAGGTGAATAGGCATCCAGAATCTCTTCCTAACTCTACAGCACTGCTAGGGGAAGGACCTGAGTTCTCACAGTCAACAGACCAAGTCCTGCAGAATGTCTTTCTCCTTACGGACAAAGTACAGACATAAAAAATATCTTGATTTTGTCAAAACCTAAAGCATAATAAATTCTCTTGCAAATTATGACCAATAAATAAATTTAGTTCTTCAGTTCAAAGAATGTTCTAAAATTTGCTGAATGTATGAAAGTTGCATTATGAATGGATTTTTTGCCTCTTCTAATTTGTACCTGTTGCCCCAGGCACACTTGAAAGAACGTGAAAGAACTTCCTAGAAATACTAAAAACCTGGAAACCAGTCTTATCATGAAGATTTTGGGTTTCATTTTTTCATTCTCAATGTAGGCATGTTTGGCAGTTTTCATTGCAGCAGAGCTCACAGTAATGTTCATTGAAGATGATGCTCATTTAAGACATGTTGCTGACCACTGACAGAATTAAGTTTAGGAACATAAAGCTGAGAATTATGCTGAGAATTACTTGCTGCAAACATTGATTGTTGTTTTTGTCCTCTGAATCTACAAGAATTTTTTTTTAATACTTTAAAATAGAAAATACTTTAAAAAAGAAAAAAGCATAGAAAAAGATTAGTTAATGTTTGCTTTAATAATAATCATTCCTTTTCCTTCTAAAAGCAGAAGTCTAAGGGTAAGTGAATATTTTATCTGACTGGCCACACTTAACTGTTACAAAGTTACCTTACAAGTTAAAGGCTCCTTTATTTCTAAACTTGTCAGGCAATTTTCCATCCCCTGTATTAAAACGACTTAGAATCTGTTTGAAGCTCTGAAAACCCAATTTTTCTTTATGAATCCAATCCCACCACTGTTGGTCTCTAAGCAAATCTTTAAGAATTAGCTTCCAGATTTTAGCTGGAAGATTTTTTAAAGTTAATATCCCTTCCTTTTTGGGATACAAGCCTATGATGTAATAGGCAGCTTAGGGATGGGCAGCTATCCTGGAAGAGTGACATCTTTGGGAAGAACACAGAGGAGAGTCCTTCTCATCTTTGCCTCCCCGTACTACCAGATCTGAGTGCTCAAGATATCCTTTCTAGCCACACACTGAGTATCTGGAGCATTGTAAGGGATGTGAATTCAAAGGAATGTTACTAGCAAAGCAAATTGGTGAATGAAACACAAAACCTCCTGTGTCATGAATCTTATTGGCAAAACTATGCAAACGACAGATTTTCCTCACTGATTGGAGTCCTAAAAACCCTTTAAATAATTCCCTTTATCCTGAATTAGAAAAAAAAAAAAAAAAAAGAAAATGTCAAAGCTAAGTGCTTTTGCAAATTGCTTTCCCTTCCTCACCTCATTTTGTTTGGCCTTTTTTGGGTTTGGTTTGTTGGCTGATTCCATCTTTTGGGTTTTTTTTTTGTTTTTATTTTTCACAGGTTGTAAAATGGAAATGTTTCAAAGTGGTCAAATCATCGTGTTTTTTTTTCCCTAGGGAATTTCAACCAACTCTTGTTTTTTGATTTTCAGACTACGGAAAGTCAAGAAAGTTGTTTTTTGTTTAATTCTGTGCCTGATGTCCATGTCAACAGAAGGTCTCTGCTGTATTCTCTCCAGCTCAGGCTCCTTCTCCTTAGGAAGCCAAAGGAAAGAAACACACCTTGCTGCCAGCTCACCCAAGGTATGACTTGTTACCTTTTCCACTGGATTGTTGTTTTTTTCCTGAAAGAAGGCATCAGTTGGGGAATGCAGGAAGAACCAACTGTGGCACCAACTTCTATTTACTTCCAGCTTCACTGCAAACCGTCTGCTTCCATTGAACTTGGCAGCTGACAATATTTGCTCAGTTTATTGTCTGCTTTCCAAGAATACAGCAAGTGTTGACTACTAAGTACTAGGCATGACAGTCTTTAAAGAAAATTTCAGGGAGGCAGCAAATATGAAAAATGATGCCAGGAAGTATCTACCAATAGTTTTCAACTTTTCATATTCTTAAATTTCTTTAGGGTGTCCTTTGGTAAACCTGTAATACCAGACACAATCTGTTTCAACATGAGAGATGTTTACAGAGCAGGGGAGTCCAGCTGAAACCCATCTTTTAGGATTCCTATTAACTTCCCTGCTCAATCTTTTCAGGCCATGCTGAGCAAAGGATAATAACAAACCTAACTCTGATTTAGAAAACTTCTTGGATTTTTAAAACATGGGAGTTATTTGAAAAGATGAAACAGTGTTTTTACAGATTACATGGATTTTTCATAACATGAGTTTAACAAAACCAAAGCTTTTTCCTGGCAAACTATTTTCTGTTGATTTTGTGTTCTACGTTTGCTCTCCTCACTCCCCTTGCCCCCAAGGCTCACTGTGCTTTCTCTTCAAGTACAAATCCAAACAATTACACCATCACAGCTCTGTTCCATTTACTGCTCAGCAGTTACAGACTCAGAACCTCCATATTCTTCTGCTATAAAGAAAAAACAGTAGTGACCCCAGGCCACAACATAGCCCTCTAAGACCCTCTCCTTTCTATCTCCTCTCTCCACGTGAAGGGGATGCACATCAGGCAAAGAGAGAACAGAAAAGTCTCAGATCTCAGACCAGTAGCAAGACAGATGTCTGATGCTCACCACCATCCTACAGCACTCCATTTGTAAAAGGTACATCCTAAGTATAAATAATTCCAGGAGGATTTTGTCTGAGATAGGATTTCCTTGTCTAGAAGGCTCTGCACCACTCATGACCTACGCACTTCCCAACAGGACAGAGGTTGGTGGTGTTGCCAAAGGATGGACAAGAACAGCGCAGGAACTCATAGGGGACAGCTCTGCTTTTAGGGACCTGCATGACTTGTAAAGCTGCTGCATAGACTATCACAGGTGGTGGAAAGGTACATTTTTGCTACAGCATCTGAGGAAGAAGTTTCCATTTTCACAGGTGCTTTGTCATCAGTTTGAGTGGCTCAGTAGATTACTTATTTTAAAGCTTAGTTTAATTTTCCCTCCAGAGCAAGCTGTTTTTAAATCCAGTGAAAATTTTCCCCTCAGAAAAAGCGTTTGGAGATGCAGATGCATATATCTGAAGCTGCTTCACGTGCTAAAAGGGCAGGATGACACAAAGCCAAGGAGAAGCAACAGTTCAGCAAACTGCAGCAGTTTCTAGAGATCCAAGCAGAGAGGTCTGGAGCAGTGGGGATTGGTGTGTGAGGTCGGGAGCCTGGTGGGAGGAGCACTCAGGAGTCACGGTAACAGAAGATTCCAGAGAGAGGGCAGATAGAGGCAAAGTTCAGTAGATGGGATCTGAGGAAGAGCCCTGTCATCTAAGGACATCAAGGAGGGACTGCCAGTTCACAGAGGACACTACTCCAAGCAGTGCCTCTGACTGGGAAACTGGCTGCCAGCAAGCACCTGCACAATGTACCTGGCAACCCTTCTTCACCTGCAGCTTTTGGAAAGATGGCTGTCCATAAAAAAGGCCATTAAAAGCTCCCCATAAATTATGTTTCTCCTAACAAATACTGTAACTGAGCCAAAAAAACAGCTATCACCTATGTCTCTGCAGCTCTCATAGATTTTACCAGCCAGGACATCCGTGTCTTCAAAAAGGCTCCCAAGGACTTTCCTGACTCCCAGCAGTCCTTTGAGGACAACAGTGCTGCCTCTGTCCATAATGTGAGCTCCAGGCCTCCCACCCTCTTGGAAACTCCACATCTCTCCATTTACACTTCAGCATGAGCTTGTCTCCAATGGCAAATGAATGCACAGGAGGCAAGTAAGGAAAGTAGGTGAGACTAACTAGGATTAAACTGACTACAGGTCTGTGGTTCACTACCCCACAGCCTCTAATGTGTCAGTCTCCCTTCTGCAGCTCAGCTGAGACAGTCCTGGCACATGGACAATTTCCTGATATTAATTCAGGCACATAAAAACTGATCCAGAGCCCACTAAAATAAACCAGAGCCTCACATACACTTTATCTGTACTGTAATGCAAAACTTAATAATTCACATACATTTTAAGATGGCTTTTTAATCAGGATGTTAATTGGGAATCCGTAGTATTTCTCACTTGCAATTAATCAAGAATAACAGTATTAGTCAAAAATCCAAATACTGGTGTTATGATCACAAAGGGACAGGTAGGTGGTTGTAACCAGAACACAGTGTATTTCAATGCAAAAACACACACTTTTTCTACAACCACCAAACATGTCCTGTGTCAGGATTCTACAAAAATCTCAGTAGAAAAAGCAGTCAAATTGAACTACGGTCTGTGAGATTTGGAGACAAATAGTGTATGCAAGAAAGAAATTATTTAATTGCCAAGGGATGTAACTGGTTTCTGCAAATTTTTAATCTCCTCTGTAGAAAGTAAAACAGACTAGGCATACATGTCTTCCACATAAATGCCACTGTCTCATGCTGTTCAGCACCTTACATTTTCCTTCTTCAACAGTTATCATCTTCCTACTGAATGAAAGTGTTCATATCATCTTCATCACCTGTCACTGTTTAATTTGCTGTCACTTTCACTAATATTGCCTAACACCAAACAGTCTGGATGACACCCTCTCTCCACTGAAATTAAAGAAAAAGGAAACAAAACAAACAAACAAGCAAAAACAACAACAAAAAACCCCCAGTAAACTAAACCACCTCTATAATTAGCTTTAGCAGGACCAGAATTTGCACTTCTAATCTCCCCAAGGTCTAGCAGGCCAGGGAGCAAAAGTATAAAAAACAGCTGGGTCTGAACATGCTGGGACTTTGCTGAACCCATAAAACAGGCAGGCTTAGCCTTCTTCTCTCTTTGTCTCCTTATTTCTCTCTTTTCTCTTGTACTTTTTAATTCTGTATTTTCTGCCTATGACTATTCCTATCTCATGTCAGTTGGTTGATCCCCATCCATTTTTCCTCCCCCAAATCTGAAAGAGCTTTTCCAGAAACTGTAATACTCAGGTGTTACTGACAACAGATGCTGTTTCTGCCAAGTATTAGTGTTGCCCCTTTTGTTTCATTCCCTATCTTCTTTTTATCTGCCAGGGTCTTTTTTGTTTTGCTAGTTTCCTTTCCTGTCTGGTATCCTATTCTTACATTTTTCTCCCTTCAAAACTATCCTTCTCTCACCTCTTCCCTCATTTGTACTTTCCGGTTTCTGCTGCTTACATCCCATTTCTCCCCTGGGGTATCCCAACTCCTTTCTTTTTCTGCATTTCCCCCTCTCCCCCAGTTTTACTTCTGTCAGTCCCCTCTGCCTTCAGGTGTGCAGCTGTGTTTGCTGCTCTGCCAGCAGACCCTGGGAGGGGCAGACCAGACCCAACACCCATTGCTGCCCAGAAGAGCTGCAGATGTCCTGCAACCCTCAAACAACTCCTGGCCCACCAGGGGCTGCCTCTTCCCACCCAGCCCACCTCCTCCTGCCTGTCTGGAATGAAGGGCATTCAATGGAGGTGAATGAAACCATAAAATCAAGGCAGCGGTCAATAAAAAGGCTACAATATTTAGGTAATATATTTAATAAGCCCCACAAATTAAGTGTTTTATTTCTAAAATGCTCCATTGTCTGTCTACAGCTATGTTGTGCACTAGCACAAACAAAATTGGAGTTAAAAGCTAGGTGATGTGTTTTTAACCGTTTTCATTGTTGAAAGTAAACACAGAAGCAGTAATAATACTCAGTAGCTCACTCATCTTTAAAAGTGGATTTCTTCCCAGCAACATGGTAATGCTCTACTCCCAAACTTTTAAAAAATTGGAAATACATACCATGCATTATATAAAATATATTACATTACACAATAAAGCACAGAGACATTTTAATCAACTCAATATTCTGGTGAAGATCTGAGAGTCAAATAAATGTCTGTAATATGAACTTTCCTCAATCTAAATGCATTTTCTTCCCAGAACTACAGACGATGATACAGCACAGAGCTACGTGTCTCTTCCAGGGACAGACAAACATAATTTAAGCCTAATGTTCAGGGTCACTCACCCCTCTCCAAGTCGAAATCAACTATGATTTTTCCTAGTGACATCAAAACTGACTGTGCCTCCAGAGGCTTTAACAGCAGCTTGTATGCTGAGGCCCTGGTGAGGTGAGGATCACTGTGCCAACAGAATTACCAACTTTGCTTAGAGTTGAGCACCTAATTAAATGTCAAATCAAAGACAAAATACCCATCCCCTGTGGTGAAGTCCTACACCTCAGAGTGAACAGCAAGGCTCAAAAGTCAGGAACATAATTCCTTAACTTTTTAAATTCTGATCATTTAGCTGTTGTACCTCGAAAATTAATTTTACAAAAAACAATACATCAGGACATTAAAGCATTACCTTTTCTTAGGAAATTCCATGAAAAAAAAGCTACTTTCTCTGCAGGTAAACAGTGTTTTTCACTGCAGCACAAAAGCCAACTCAGGTACCTACTAGCCCCAGCATCACTTGCACTGCAAGATCTGCATTTGTAGCACGAACATTACAAATACCTTTGCTCACAGAGCACAGACTGGCTCTTATTAGCCCAAATCTCCTTCTTCCAGCCCTGATCACAGGACTAACTTTATAGTTACATTTCAGAGGAGAATCAGCATGTTTTGAGCTTCCTGTTACATTCACTTCCATTAAAAAATAGAAGCAGCCCTGATCCCTGATGTCAGTGTACTCCAAAGTGTGCATATGGATATGTAACAGAGGTGCTTTTTTGAAGTAGCTTGTTACAAAAAAAAAAAAAAGTTCTTTTTAGAAAAGCAGAAAAGTTACTGGCAAGTTCTATCACTGAGTGCAATTCTCATTTATTGAACATGCAGGAAGCAGGTGGCTATGGCACTGAGCTGCTTGCATTTCTCACCAACCCTTACTGTACTGTGCAGGAGCTATTCCACTGCACAAGATGAACAGTTAATCTCTTTCTAAAGACATGTGAATCTTTGGTGAATGACCTTTCATTAAATTCCAAATTACCAAAGTCACCATTACTCACAGAAAAAAGTAATCATAGTTTTGAAGTCTTTTTCTGTGTAGTTATTTTAATGTATTTACACATGTACTTCACTGTTAGTTACTTTTAAGATTTCCTTCTGCAAATTAGTAACTTAAGGAACTCTTTGCAGATTTTCTTCCTTAAAATAAAATGTTACAGAATGAATGTCAACCTGTTAAAATTGTTACTTTAGAGAAATTACTAGTAACAGAGAGGACAAATCCAGAAATCTTTGCAGTCTTGAATGCTTCTTTTTTTTCATCCTTCATGTTTAAGAAGGCATTTGTACACTTAGGCAGCCTGAAAAAATCTTGGTGTGATTAAGATTCAAAGAAGGGCCTTCATGACCTTTACGAATTTCCAGGAATATCGTCCCAGACCAAAAATGAAAATATAACAATTTCATTCTGCATTACTAAGTATTTCAACATCTCCAGCACTTTAACATTTGGATTAAGTTCTAATGCCTGCTTATAAATAAATCTGTATGGTTTTGCTCCCATTTCTCTGCCACAAAAGAACCCAATCAAGAGAAGATAGTTACAAGACTGTTATCAGACGCACATTAAAGTTGGGATGTTTTCACCCACTGCAGTTAAGGGTCTCTGAAATACCACCCTCTGCACAGACATGCAGACCTATTACAAATAAAAGGAGTAATATTTATGGTATTTGGAGTCTCCCCTAAGTCATTAAGTGCAACTTAGCCCCTCATCTAGGACTACTTAAAGTGTGAGCCGTTTGTGTGCGCTCCCGCCTACAGGGAAAGCCAGCTCCCAGCACCAGCAGTATCAGATTCTTGCAGCATCCATGACACTTGTAAGCATTCAGTGGTCAGAACACCACTACATATCCTTCAAATGACATGGACCACTGAAGCTGGAAAGGTATCTTCACTGAACCAAGCCGCCTGGTATCTCAGCAATCCACCAGGACACGAGCATCAGCTTGCCCCTGGCAGCGTGCAGAATCTCGCCTGAGGAGCTGGTGGGGTTTGCATTTTTGAAAGTCATCACTTTTGAGTACTGAAATGCAAAGGGTAGGCACCAACTTACAGCAGCAGCAGCTCAGAAACACTTTACGCTGCAGAATACTTGTATTTGGTTTTCTTGATTTCAGAGGGAGAATCAGTTGGACAACAAGGTGATAAGCATGACACAACACTAAGATAGTGAGCTAGACAGAAATAATAAAAGAGGGCACAATGTCTCCAAAGTTAAACCATCTGGGTACCCATTACATGGAGATAGATGGAATCCTCTGTATTAATGCTAATAGAGTGTGTTATCTGAAATATTCATTAATGTACTAGTTTCCTTCTTGCTTCTGTTAATTCATTAGTAATATGCACTTATTAGTTAAAAAGCTTATAATAAGCTGAATAATACAAAGTGTGGTTTGATTTCTGTGATACCACACCACTGTATAATACCAACACCAAAAATGGTATTATCTTTATATTTTTGAGTGAGGTACAAATGTAGTTTAAAAGAAGATTTTGGATATGTTTACTGCTTGTTCAACTACGTGCTGTGCGTTCACTTCCTAACACCAACCTCATATTGTCAGTCTTTGACATCATGATTCATTACCTGATTAAATGAAAATAACTGACATGTCATAGATGTAAGGACTACGAAGTCACAAGTTTCCACGCACAAACAGGGACATCACCCCACCATCAGCAATATCAGGGTGTGCACAGATGATGCAGTTATTTACGAAAATAAAAGAATTAGGACTTGGCTATTACAGTTTAAACCTCCCTGAAGACGTAACTCCTTGTTAAGGTATAACATCGTGGGAGAAAAAAAAAAATAAATTAATTATGGTCAAAAAAACCCCAACCCCAAATTCGCAAAGCGCGGGCGGCCAGAGGGCCGAGGGGAGGGGACGAAAAGTTTGGTGGTGCAGGGGGCGGGCGGCTCGGCCCCGCCGCCGCCCCCCTTCAGCCGCCCCGGCCCCGGNGTCCGTGAGGGCAGCCCCCGTCCCCGCCGCCCCTCACCTGCTGGCCAGGCTCTGCCGGCAGTGCTGCCTGAAGGGCATCAGGTGGTAGTTCATGGCGTCCAGCAGCAGCTTCTGGCAGACGGGGTCGGTGCGCATGAAATCCACCGACTGGACCCGCTCCACCAGCTCCGGCGCCGGGATGAGGGCGAAGCGGAGGCGCTTCATCAGGTCCGGGGCGTACTGCATGCGGGTCTCCCGGTCGTGCTCCAGCCAGAGCACGGACATCTGGAAGAGCGCCAGCTCCGACTCGACGGGGGGGGGCAGCGAGTCGAGGAGGGCGCGCATCTCCTCGAAGTTGAGCAGCAGCACGTCCTCCACCAGGTACTTGTTGGCCAGCTTCTTGGTCTCCTCCAGGCCGTGCAGGGCGGCGATCTTGCACACCTGCTTGTAGTTCTGCACCGAGATCTGGTCGTTGAGGAACTGCACGCACAGCTTGGTGACCTGCGGGATGTGCAGGATCTTGCTGACCGACAGCACCTCCTCCACCGTGTCCAGCGAGAGGGTCACGTTGGCCGTGTACAGGTACTCCAGCACCAGCCGCAGCCCGATGGACGAGCAGCCCTGCAGCACCAGGTTGTTGATGGCCCGCGGGCTGGCCAGCAGCTTGTCCTCCGGGGAGGAGGATGGGGTGCCGGGCTCCTCCTGCGTCTGCGGCGGCGGGGGCGCCTCTCGCCGCCCCCCCAG
>VZRX01012177.1:130692-193192 GCA_013398075.1 Notiomystis cincta
CCCCTCCCCACCGCACACACACACATACACACACACACACGCATACATACATGCACACACATACACAGACACACACACTCCTCCTCTTCTCCCTCCCCTTCTTTCTTTCTCGTTTTGCCCATTTCTTGCAATCGGAGTTTATTCTGCAAACGCGTTCGTTACACAACTGCCCCCCCACCCCGCACACACAAACACCCCTTTCCTCTCCCCCAGCAACAAACAAATCAGGAGGCACTAGAAAATGCACGGAGACGGTTAGACACAAGGCCAGAAACTTACCTGCTCCACAACCAGCTGCCAAAGTAAAGGTTCACTTAAGCTCCCCCCCAAAAAAATCAATTGTCCTTCCTTTTTAAAGGTTTGCTCGCTCCTTCCAAAAAAAAAAAAAAAAAGGAGAGAAGAGAAAGAAAGAAAGAAAAAAAAAACCTTCTGGTTCCCAACTCGGAGCAGTCACTCTTTACAATTTATTTTGTCGTACATCATTTGATCACCATGAATTAGCAACAGCAAGAAAATGTACGAGAGAGAGAGAAGGAGAGAGAGAGAAAGAGAGAGAGAGAGAGAGCGCAGAGCTTTCTGCAAGAGAAGAAGAAGAAAAAATGTACGTGTGACAAATTATGCTACCAAGAAACAACACATCATTATCCTTGGGCCTGGGGCTCAGTGAGTCGTAACGAGAGTAATAGGAAATCCACGGTTGGGGAGAGAAACGGTCGTGCATGGCCAGTGGAGAGAGACCATACAGGGGGATGGATGCTGGAGAGACTCGCAAAATTATGGCTCAAGGCTATTGTAAAAATTGTCGAGCGTAAATGACTGCGATTTCAAACATCTTTGGAAGAAAGAAGGGGAAAAAGCGAGCCCCNGTCTCACAGAGATGACAAAAATAAACTCTAATCCCCCCAAAAATTTCCACTACATCTTTCTCATGCATAGATTTATGATCTTCAAGGGCCCTGTGCAATATGCAAACTTTTTTGTGTGTGTGTGTTTCTAGGGGGGGTGGGGGGGGAGTAAGTCTTGTATTCAGGTTGCACGTATTTGTTTTGTATTTCTGCTCTCCCCCCACACCCCAGGAGTGATGGAAATAATGCCTGGTTTCAGTAGCCGATATATTGTCACCCCCCATCCCCTTGTATTCATATTATTGCTTTGACAGGATACATCCTCCTTCCTTGCAAGTATGATGAGGCTGGAGGGGTGGAAGGGAGAGAAAGTGAGGCTACTAAATGGTGTTAGTGGTAAAACGTTCCTTTTACATTTGTTCCCCTGCACTGTTCAAGATTTATGATCTTGTTTGAAGGCATATTTTCTCTATCGTTTTTTCTGGTTAGACAACCGTCTCTGAACTTCACTGTCAGCTCTTCAACAGATAAGGGTTCAGAAGTCACATTTTTTTATTGGAAGATTAGCATATTGTCAGATTTGTCTTTCAGTTTCGAGACTTTGCAAAGCAGAAGCCTGAATCAAATGGCAGGAAAGCAGCTGCTATTTCACAAACATAACCTTTCAACTTTCTGCCAGAGCTGATACCCTAGAAACGTGCATAGCACAGCCCAGGGGTTGGGGCTTTGTTTTGGTTTTTGCTCCTTTATAGTTGTAAGAAGCAGAGGGAATTCTTATTCTAGTAATTTTGGGCTTTTTCTTTCCACCAAGGGACTTTTTGGTAGAGGACATGTTCTCCACACTTTATCTCATGATATATTGCACCCTCACTTTATAGCTCTGTTCTTCTGTTGTCAAACCTCCAATTGTCAAAAAAAAAAAAAAAAAGGCAAGAAAAGAAAAAAAGGTGGAATGTATGTCCTTGAATGAAATGCACATGAAAGGAGACTGGAACAAGCACTCACAGAAAGTTTTACCTGGTGTGAAAGCCATGAGCCCCCTCCCCTTTCACAGATGATGCTCAGGCTCCTGTTAATTAAAACACACACCAGGAGTGGGACTTTGAATGCCAGGTCTCATGGTCTTTCTCGTTGACTTGGCCAAGGATGCCAGTGCATTTACAGAGCTGGAGTCAGATTGCTCAGGAATGCAAAGGACTGGAACTGAAAGGCATCAAGGCAGTTTTTGCTTTTATTTATTTTCTGGTGACCTTAATAAAGAAGTTCTGCCATACCTTTCTCTTTTTCCTTGCCAGATAGATCCCTTTTCCCTCCCTTGGATATCAATTATTTCTGCAAGAAATTTCCAAGAGAGGTGAGGAGGCTGGTGTTGTGGGGCATGGTATTCTTCCCAAAATGACACCATCCTATGCCATTTCTAAAACCATGTTCTTTGATTTGCTCTAATGGTGGCTCCCTCCCAACTGTATCCTATGGGCCAGACAGATTTTGACAGTTGAGTTGAAGAGAAATGTGAATTACAAGATGTCTCCATTTTGATAGTAGCTGGTGTCTTCAGTGATGTGAGTTGTCTCCCAGCTATAGTAGATGGGAAGAACAATTTTTATATCACACTTGTGCTGCTGAACCTTGCTGCTGTATGGCTGTAAATAATCCCCGTGGGGTTTTGTATCAGTTTGCACTGACCATGTGTCACACACACTTACACCATTATAAGCTGCCAAAATACATCCTGGTGCAAGTTTCTTGGACTAGCATGCTGGTATGTTTTGCTCTTTAGTGAAAAGACCTGGTTAATTTTTATTTAACTTTGCTATGCTAACTCGGGTTGAAATAAAGTTCAGTCTTAACTTACGTGTATTATTTGTGGTCACTTATGACTTACATTGGACAAATATTTCCAAAAGTCCTGAGTATGGTATTTTCTAAATGGTCTTGAACATTTTAAAGGGAAGCTTCAAAGTTTCTAAGTTGAGTGCTTGATTTCAAAATGGAAAATTAAAGTTCATCTCTTATGGATGGCAGCTGTTGGCAGAAAATATTGTGTCCTAGCTTTCTTCTGCTGTTATTCCTAGACATGCACCATGTAAAATTATCCTTTTTTTTTCTTTGGAGCAAAAGTAGATGTACTTGACACTTGGTTTAAGCAGAGACTTCACATCTCTAATTTATATACCTGAAACAACCACAGACTTCAGGGAAACCACCGGGAGCAA
This sequence comes from Notiomystis cincta, assembly GCA_013398075.1. Taxonomy (NCBI): domain Eukaryota; kingdom Metazoa; phylum Chordata; class Aves; order Passeriformes; family Notiomystidae; genus Notiomystis; species Notiomystis cincta. The sequence goes on from VZRX01012177.1 coordinate 133,754, forward strand.
AGACCATCTCCCCTGGGGCACTGAATACATAAGAACCCTGAGGCTTTCCCTATCCTAGCTATAGGGCTCTATTCCTAAACAGGATTTCCAAAGAACAGTGGGCAGTGGCCCCAGCTCTAATCTTTTCAAAGCCAGGGGTTTGAAGGTGGTGTGCTTTTAGTCATCATCCTTCGCTCAGCTCTTTCCATCCCTGCAGGTTCCTCAGTTTACCAAAGTCTGATTGCAGAGGATTGTGGTGGGAAGGTCAATGCTACAAGCTCCAAATCACCTCTTGCCATTAAAAGAAGAAGTCCTGGTGCAGAAGAAACTTTTAGCAAGATAGGATAAGGCATGGCTGTTAAAATCCCAGGGAACAAACTCAGTAAATAAACAAGGTAAATACATTTCAGTAAGATTAATTTTATAAAAAAGAGAAATTTTGAATGTCTTTATTGTCTGTGTTTGTAATATAAAATATATCTCTGCACAACAGATACTTTGTGGGGGATTTTTTGCAAATATTTGTTGTAATATATACTGGTCTTGGTACATCTCAGAAACCAAGTTACATGCACAGTATTTTTATTATTAAGAACTGAAATAAGTGTCAATTCTGAACACCTGCCCTTTTGTCATTGAGATTACTCTCAGAAACAGAGCTTCAGCTGCCTCTCCTCTCTAGGGCACAGAAAATTTTTTTTATTTTTGCAAATCATCTGGCCTGCTGAACTCTCTCAACAAGTCTGCATTTCTGCCACTGTTGCATTTTGAATGGTAGAACAGAGGTGCTGACATCCACCAGAGCCACCTGGGTGTGGATGGGATCTGCCACCACAGGAAAAGAAAGTTCTTTCAGAGGGCCTTCCAGAAAGGTAGAGGATGAGGTGAGCTGGATCGCTTTTGTTGGGCAACAAGCCATGTTAATTGTCTGGACAGATCTGAGCCCACAGGTCCCTTTTGAGGTACAAGTGCTATACACAAAGATGAACAAGAGCAGTACTGGCAGTTACCAATGACATTGCTGCTCTTGCTGAATGTTGTTGTATAAACCACCCTGAAGCTTCTGACATGGAAGTCTGTAAACTCACACTTCTGGAGGAAGACCTGGCATCCCAGTGCACTGTTCCAGAGTCCTGAGATGGACTGCTCACTTCATCACTGGTAGTGTCAGTCTAGGAAAGGGCAGGACTGGAAGATTTCAGGAGGCTGTGGTGGTGGTGGTTAGACTCATGAGTCTGGACATCTGGATTCCCACCACTGGCACACAGTGATTGTACCTATGCTGGCTTGCACACTTTAGTTTAGCACCTGGGAACCACTCAGAGCTCCTAAGTGCCTTGTTCTCTGAGGAAACCCTTTCCCTGGAAACCAAGGAAATGTGAGGCAGTGCAAGGAACTGGGAGGGCAAGAGAATAAAAAGTTGTCTTGAATCTAATAATATAGATGCAACAACCTTTAGCCAGGTGCATTCTTTAATATCTCTGTGCTTCAGTTAACAAGTGCTAAAAAGGGTTTTCATTAGTGCAGTCCAAGGCTCTCCCAGCTTGTGGTCCCTCGGCCCTGCTGAGCCACTGCCCAGCTTCACACCCAGCTGGGTATTTTTGAATGTTTACTATATGATTGTGATGCCAGTGGCTACTGCAACTGTGACTGTAGAGACTGGCACAACTGGGCCCAGAGGTGTCAGGCATCCTGATTGCATGTGTGGTGTCCTGCTTAATCCATGCTTGCCTAATGCTTTGAGATTCTTCCAGGAGTACTGATTGGTTTTATTTACACTCACAGATATATTGTGAAGCACTGTTTCTGTGCCTGAATGTATATAAAACAGAAATTCTGCTGTAGCAAAGAGTCATAATGCCATTAAGTATTCAGACTTTTGCCCTGTTTACTCAAAACTCTGATGGGGGTGCTGCTACACAGGACCCTAAATGAGTGATCCTAAGAGCACTGAAAGGCAAGTTCGCCCTCTCACAGTCCACAAAAAGACAATAGAGTAAACCACACTAAAAAAAAAGTCATTTAATGCAATGCTGTGCAATCGAGATGACATGAATAAAGTTTGTAGAAAACCAGTAGCTTCTGAAATATCAAAATATAAGGTATTTCCTCTGAAAGAGTTATTAAAATAACTTGGGGGGAGGCAGAACTCAGAACTGTTAAAAGAAGCAGCTAAGCTTGGGGAAATTGCAATCTAAAAGCAAGGTGGATTAAGCAAATCCTTCTGTACAGAACCATGCTACAAGTAGGAACCCTCTAACCATCACTCGGAAAAGCTTACGCTCTGGGACTCGATTTTCAGGCACATAATACGAGCTTTAGTGATTGTGTCTGCACTGTACTCCCAATTAAGGGATACTCTCTTGTGCTTAAGTCCATTTCTGTTCAGGAAAGCATTTAAGCATTTCTTAAACCATATTCTTAAGTACTCTCTTGAAAGGTAATGCTTTCCTGTTGTGGGATATGTGTCTGCATTTGCCAGTCAGTATGGCTGAGTTTTCCCAGCCTGGTGCACACAGGACTCACTGCAAAACTTAGAGGAGGATGCATTGGTGGTAAGTGACACTGTGATTGCTCTAAAGTCACAGTCAAGCTCTGTAAGGAGCCATCCCCATGTGGGACAGTGTTCCATCCCAGTTGCTTGGTTTCTTGAGGCAGTGTTTGAGACATGGAGGAAAGGGCAAACTTCAGGGCAACAGGAACTAACAGGATGGCAGTGGCTAGAGTACATTTTGTACTGAAGAAATATGTAATCCATAGGTTTAAGGTGGCTCTCATAAGCCCTAAGTGAGCACTATCAGTTTTCAAGGGAGAAGGGAGTTGCAAAACATTTTTTAATCTCTTTGAAGCAAAATCTGCTGACAAAGAGTTTTGTTCTCCACCAGTCTAAAGTGCGCTGGGGACAGAAATCTTTCCCATAGTGCTCTGTTTTAACAGCCCCAGGATTGTCTTTTCCCTTTGGATGTGGCAGAGAGGACTCACTGGATGTCCGGTCCCTCATGAGGAAAAAGTGATGTAAAATAAAATGTGGCATTAGCTTTGACTACCAAGATGCTTACCCATTAAAAATTTGGGGGGGCATATGTATAAAAAAGCAAAGGAAAGGTGAGTTAAGATTTATGGTTTCCACTGCTTTTCTCCATCTTTCTAAGACAACTCAGAACAACTTCTGACCTGGCTGCTTGAAGACAAGAGCTGCACGTAAATAGTACAATCTTGTTCTGCTGCACAGGGGAAGGAGGTGATCTCTCTTGATCTCTCTGTGGAGATCATGTATCATTGCTTTCTCAGTAACCAGACTTTGCACCATGGTGAAACAGGGAATGTGCTGCTTCTTCCCTTTCCCAAACTGTAAAGTCAGGACCTCATCATTGGAATTAGTTAGTTTGCTGAGAGAATAAACACAAACACAAAACATAGAGACAGGGCTTCATGAGATTAAAACCAGGTAATCTTTAACTTTATGTAGTCAGTGAAGGTCAAGCGTTATTCCCCTAACTGGTGTTGACCCTCACTAGTTGGTGAGGGTGATTTAGGTGAAATCCAGCAGTGGCTCCAACTTAATCTAACTAGCTACCCAGATAAGCATGTCCTCTGTCTTGTTTCCATCAGGTCCAACTGCAAAATAGCTACCCAAGGTTGGTGTAGTGGTGTATTGTAAAAATACCTTTTTTTTTTTTTTTGTCAAGGATTATATAAATTTGGTAGCAGATAATCTGGGGAGAAATTATGAGAAAGAAAAGAATCCCTTTCCTGTGGTCAAGTGTTTCTCTGCTTCTCAGCAAAGTGGGAGTTGTGTCCAGCTTTCTGGTTGAAATTTGGCCCAGGCAGTAGAAACCAAAAAGAAGTCATCACTGAAAGGCTGGCAGGGCTCTGTGTGTCACCAGCCAGCTGTTTCAGCCCAGCATCTAGTTCACATAATAAAAATATCCTTATATTTGGCTCTGAGTGACATTGCCTTGGAATACAAGCAGATCATCTATGATCTATGATCTGTCAGGAAGGATATGCCAGCCATTCACAGCTGGAAATGGTTCCCCTGCACCTTTTTAAAGATTTCCATAGTGTCAAATGGGAACAGTGAGGAAATCAATAGTAGTTCCCTTTCTGTTGTACCAAAGGATTAAGAGTAGGCTATAGTTTTCTCTGGTATCAACAAGCTCATTCATGAGTCCTGTATCAAAGGTTAAAAAAGCAGGTGTGAAGGTAGATATCATTAATTCTAAAAAATGATGATGAAATAGAACAAAGCAATACTTGATGTTGGAGCCCAGTCACAAGAATTGAATCTATTTTTTTTTTCTTAGGCTCAAGTTGCCTGGGTGATTTTCGGGTACCTATTGCTCACAAGATAACATCCTCCTGTCTGCCCAGTGCCTCACATTCATTTACACCAAGATATAAATAAACATCCCAAATATTCTAGAGCTGAGAAATAACATTGGAGAAAAATGAAAAAGGCTTCCATTTTAGCTTCATTTGGATACAGCTCATCAGCAGACAGTTCACTGCTGAAATAAAGGGACAGTCCTAGTGGACCCAGTGACTGCTCACTCAAGCTGTGAATCTGGCCCACTAGTCTTTTACTGATGATAAAACAGAGACAAGCAAAATGAAGAACCTCCCTTTGCTAGAAATGTCTTTCTTCTTTTTTTCCTAAATTAGACATATCTTAGTTACAAAAGATTGCAAAATTGTTCAAATAATAAAAACTTAGAATTTCTGTTGTGATTGTCTCAAGAATAGCTGTGATGATTAAAAAAGAAGATTAAAATGAAATTCATATATTGCTCCTTGACTTTGGTTTCGGACCTTAATTGTTTTTAAAGTGCCAAGAGACAAACCCTTTAAAATGGGGTTAACAATGGAAATTCTGTCTTTTTAAAACCACTGTGGCCCTATTGTAACATCCAGGTTTTTTCACAGCTTCAGGTCCACTGTCAAGAGCTCCCAGTGACAGACACCCAGACTAAAACTAGGGCAGTGACCTGAGTTATTTTGGAAGTTACAGCTCAACATACAAGATTTCATGCAGTAGCTCTGATGACAAAAATGAATTTACCACATGGAATCTCACAACATATTGTGCGGTAACTCAGAAAATAACTTGGGTTACCATTGCAAATATATATATATAATACACATTAACAGCATTTATAGACACTGATCTATTAAGTCATTTTCCTACACTACCTTCAGACCTTTTGTCTGAAGCAGAAAAACCATCATTAAAGCTATGGTTTGCCAGACAATTACTTTGTCAAATCTCAAGAAATTGCATAATAAATTGTATACATGCATCAAACATGAACAGCAGAGGGGTATAACAAGCTGTGTATTTCCAGTCCACTTGTTCTTTCATCTAAACAGTAGCTGTTGTTTTGAAGAGTAATCCTATGTTCTTTTCAAGGCACAAAATGTACATATACATTTATCTATCAAACTAAGTAGAAATAATTGAAACACTTAATATGCACAGTAATAAAGAAATGCATGAACAACTTCATTATTAATGTCTATTGATTATTTATGTTTTCAAATAGGCAAATGTAGCTACTAATATTTTATCATGTTAGTCTATATGTGCATTTTGGCTTTACCTGTTTATTGGCAAGTTTACTATCCACATTATGGGTATTTTTATTGCTGTACACTCATTTGCTATGCGCATAACTGAGGTCAGTTTACGAACTGACTATTGTTTACTCAATTTGATTACTATGTAACATTGCTGAGACTATTCTCCCTTTGGAAAATTAACTGTACAAGGAAGCCCAGTAAATCTTTACTTAAAAATTCCAAACTTTAGATTGATTTCAGCAGTGGGTCTGTATTGATCTAAAAAGCTTTGCGTTCCTAACTAAAAACTAATCTTTATTTCACCCTTTAGTGACTGCAGCCATAAATATGTTCACTCATACTGGAGTTTAGTGGATTAATGGTTATTGGAGATTGTGGCTTCCAACTGGGGTTGGTAAGCCTTAACCTTTGGAGGACAACATGAAGGCATTTACCCCTTGTCATCTGTAATAGCTGGGCCCCTTTCTGACAGTTACCTGGGTGTTAAAGAGGAAGCAGAGCAGGGCATAGGAATTAAAGTACTTGTGCCTCACTTTATCTAGCCAATTACTTGTTATACTGACCACTGTATCTCAACCTGGCTCTTTTTCTGATGCAGAGTCATTGAAATGTAACAATTTATTTCATCTGTGATAACAGAACTCTAAAATTTTCAAGCACTAGCATTAGTTGTTCCTCAAAATTAATAGACAGAAGTCTTGTGTCTCCTTTGATTTCACCATATTTGTGGGAGATGTTTTATGTGACTCAGGACAGATCTTTCTCACTGTTTTAAGGAGGAGATTTTCAAAGGCAGCTGGTAGGAGACATTGCCTTACATTCCACTGCAATGACTTATTAGTTACTATCCCAAACATAATTACACTAATTGTTATAAAAACCATAATTGCAATAATGTCTTAAAGTAGGGTTTATTCCAGAATGTCATGTTCTGAAATAGATGTCAATTAGCACTTAAGTTATGAACAAGCCATCCCTACAAAACTTTAATTCACTCAAGTCAGCTTAAGTAACTCAAGAAAGCAATGTGAAATTATTCCCACATGTAAGGACTGAAAGATCTGCCCTAACTTTTCATTAAAGAGAATAATGATTATTGAGAACATAAAAAAATTATTTCATTAGCAATACAGAGAAGGTTTCACTGGAACACGAAATATACAAAATGGTAGATGTCAAGTGATTATATTAACAGACACAATTCAATATCCATTGTTCCAGAAAATATACTGAGCTTAAAAGAGAGATTTCTTCTGCAAGAAATACTGACTCGAGCCTGCCTAAATTCAAGGGAGAGATTTATTCTTCATAAGCAGGTACCATCTTGTGACAGTCATTTCTATAATTATTCCCATTTGAGAGCATAAGGGATATTTGTGTCAAAAAGGGTGCCTGGTTTTTGGAAACCGATCTTATTTTAAAACCTTTCTTTCTATTTCTATTAATTCTTCTATTTTTGCAAATCAAATTCCCAGGAAGGGAGATTGCTTTTGTAATAACATAGAATTGCAGTTGCTGGCAGCTGTTGCAAATGATTCCAGGCAATTTACGTCCCTTGAGACATTTTCCCAACATCAAGGTAATCGGGGCCAGTGGGATGTAATCTGGGAACAGTTTTAACAGGTTTCCCATCCTGGACCAAAAAACACAGTCCCAGTGGAGATGGAGGTTGCCTGTTGTTCCTTGACACACACTCCTAACACAGCTGCAGATTTTGCATCTGTTTTGTTTATTAAACTAAGAGTGTTGCCTCAAACATTTAAACAAAGGTAACAAGACTGTGGGAATACCAGACATCTGCTAGTCAGAATGTTGCCCTTATTCTAACATTTCATTTGTCTTACCTTTTCCATCTTTCCTTCAGTATTCTCTGACCCATCCCCCAGCTTCAGACTCCTTCAGACTTCACTCAAGAAGGTCAAAATGCCCAGGGGTGTATGGGTGTGACCCCACTGTTTGCTGTCTTCATATCAGATGGAAACAGGATTTCTGGGGGTCTTTTACAAGCTTTGGCTATCAGCAACAACCACTGGGGCTTTGTAAAGATAATCTCAATTTTAATAACAGAGCATTGGCTTTCTGAAGTGTGTAGTTCCTAGAAATCTTTGATGATCTGGACTGAAGTTTGTTACCCCTTAGTTGGCAAAACAAGCCTTAAACTGGAGACAGTGGAAAGAAGAGAGGATCCTTCTCCTGCAGGAGACTGAGGGGACAAAAATTTGTCTCTGTTGCCCCTTCAAACATGCAAGAAGAGTGTACACAAAATGATTGCAGTTAAGGTTATCCTAAAAGCATTAGCTCATTAACAGTCCCTAAAAGCTTTGTGCCATGTAAATAAAGTCACAGTAATTGCAGGTATTTTCTGATTGCCCCTGGGGTGGTGACAAGAAGGAATGGTCAAATACTAAAGCTGATCTCTGGTTTACACTGAAAGCCTTCTCTGAATGCACAGGTATTTGATGCCACATAGACAACAGCAGCAAGAAGAATGAAAGTAGTCTTTTGGCCCAGCATGAAGCAAGAAAAACGTGTAGTGCTGTGCACCAGCTAGAAGAGATTGTCCTTCCCTTCAGCACCAGCTGTAGAGATTTTCCAGCATGTGGGAAATACCTTCATCTGCCTGCCTGGGAGGAACAGAAGGAAAATGGGTGTGCCTCTTGACTGCCTGTTCCTCTGGTAGTGCAGACCCAGTGGTTGTCTGTGTGTCAGTGTGTGCTGTAGAGTCAGTGTTGGCAGCAGAACAAAGTGCCCCAGGGAGCAGTGGTGACAGGACACCACCAGCCTCATTTCTACCGCATCAGTTTCGCCGTTGCCAGCAAGGACAGCAGCTCTAAGTGCCACCAGGCTATTGGGGAGAATGAGTCTGGGGGATCAGTGGGATAATGGCACAAAACAAGGGAGATGAGAGTAGACAGTTGATGTTTTCTGTCTGGGAAAGGAGTATATGGAGTGGGCATGTTTTTTTTGTGGGAAGGACGTGCTCATAGAACATCACAGGCATCATCGAGTGTGGGGGAAAATATTTCTAGGAATCTTTGTTAAACTTATGGGAGCTCATCACTCCTGGTCATCTAGCTGAGATCAAAGTAGGGCCACCTAGAGTAAGACTGCTGTTCTCCTCTGGGAATGCCAAGCTGCTTAGAATATTATAGGAAAAAAAGTCAAAGAAATTAAAAATGACCACATCATTTCACACAGCAGTAAATATGTCATAAGGATTTTTTATCACATGGACTTGGTGCACATTGGGCAATAAGAAAATAGATTTGATCAACAGGAATAACTGCTCTACAGCTAATATGATCTACTGAGTCACAAATCCTCTTTTTCATAATGCTTAAATACGGATTTACATGATGGACTATAACAACTCCAAATGCACCGTTTATATTTATCATGTAAATAATGATGAGCCTTCAAATTAGAATGCAGATCAAAATAGCACACTAGTTATTCAAATTGCTTCTTGGTTCAGAAACTCACTTTTTTGAATAGTTCAAAAGTATCAACTATTTAGACTATGAGCATGCATTACTGAGACCCATGTGAATAATGTGCACATGAAAGTGGTCCTGCTGAACTGGGTGGGTTTACTCAGCTATATAAAGTTGCTTATGGCTGAATTTACCTGCAGGAGAGATGTCAAAGTCAGTAAGGACACTTTATTTTTCCTTGTCAACTTCCAAAGATTCTGTGAGCTGAGCACAAAGACCATGTTAGCACTCACTGTTTGCTGCCAGGGAATAATTTCTGTGTCCAAAGCATGTATGATCATTAGTATGCTAGTTTTTCTATCCTTTTCCTCTTCCACAATTCAGTACTTTAAGAAATGCAATAAACTTTGCTAGGCTCCTCTTTATGTGCATGCAACTTCAGAAGTCCTGTGCTACCCTCTCTTAACCTGCCTTTGCACTCCTGGGCTGCATATGGGCCCTTCAGCTTGCATGTGCTTAGTGTAGGTCCTGCATTTAGTGTTTAAATCTTTAATAGTTAAGCAGTTAATTGTTCTTCAGACTGTCCAGTGTTGCTGGACACATTTTCACCTTTGATACTAAGATCTCAGCCAGGGGTGTCTTCTGCATTTCTCCAATGCTAAAAACCAGTCTTGTGCAAAAGGCCAGTACAAAGGTCTACAAGTCAAGTTATTTGAGTCCTTCCTGAGCCCTGAAAATCATTCCTGAATACTGTAGTTTGCAGCAGACAACAGGCTATTGGCTGCCTCTCAGTAGAAAGGTGAGATCTAAAAATAATTGAGGTTCAGGGGATACTAGAAAGCACAAAGGTTATTTGGCATTATCTTTTCCCAATCAGTACCCATCTCCCCCTAAACAGACAGAGTCCATCCCCTTCTACTTTCTCTGAGTTAATTATAACTTGCATTGAGTAGTGTCATGGAGAGAGACATAAAAAGCAGCAACACTAATAGTACTCAAGGGGAATTTAGCAGCTCTACAGCAGAACAAAAATCTCCCAGCAAAGAGTTGTGGCAATAAATGAGCCAGTTTGATACCAGTCAAAGTCCACATGCAGATAGATTTATTTGCTCTATATTGGCCATGCTTTTCCAATTTCATGAGATAGGGATATTTCTGCAGGAAGGATTCCACATTTAGTTTGAGAGGCAGCATGTCCCTGTAAAATAAAGCATTCACTCACTGGCCACTGCACCAACACGGGGACATTGGAGTTCAAATGAGCTTTTCCAAATCCCCAAGGGGGGGAGGAAAAGAAAAGACTTGGCGACTTCTTGAAAAGAAATATTTGAAATTATATTTCAGCACAGTTGAGGGAGGGTAGATGAGGGTGTCTTGCTGTCTCTGTGCCCTCTTGAGACAAATCAGAGACAGCCAGAAGCAACCAGTTTATGAGCAGAGCAGTGTGGGGTCTTCCCCAGTCTGGATGCTCCTAAGATGTGTGCTTGAGCTCAAATCATGGGCAAAGGACTGCACAGAGGTTATGCAGGGAGCAATATAAAATAGACCTGTGGTGCCAGTTTTAGCTGATTGTTTCTGTTTAATCTGTTTGTGCTGGTTTAGATGTTAAGCAAATTCTCAAGGTCACTAGTACTTCCTCAAGTCAACAGCTAGAGGGGACAATATTAAGATATTCATAGCTGGAATCCCAACCAGCCCATCTCCTTCCTTCCCTTTCATTACTACTGGCTTATCCAAAGTATCATATTCTTCTACCTGAAATTTGGCTGCAGTCCCTGCTTCCTTCTCCTTCTCCCTCTCTGGCGACTTCTCTTTGTCTCTTCTCAGAAGCAGATATCAGCCTTTTCATTAATGGTCTGAGCAACCTTTTGCTTTTCTGCCATAGTCCCCCTTGTAGGAGGAAAATGGGCATTTTTCATCAAGAGAGTCAACAAAGTAGCAGAGATATAGCAAGAATTCACTGGGTTCCTTTAAGTATATTTTGCTGCAGAATTTTCCCTTGGGATGGCCAAATTCCTGCTGACAAAGTGTGCTGACAACCATGCTCCTTGGTAAAATGTGAACAGAATGAAGTCAGTGTTGTGGACACCATCCCAGTTCAGCATCCATATCTCAGAGATACCTGTTTCCTGTGGAATATCTTCATGTAGTGGAGGGCTTGAAATGCTGTGAACTCATGGCCACAACTTGGATCAGACAAAACTGGCAAAAGCAAAAAAGTGTTTCTGAATCTGCACACAGTTGTCCCCAACACCGAAATAGTCTTCAATATTTAATTCTTAAAAATCTGAAAACATAAGAATGATCTCTAGGGTCTGGAATTTGTAGCTTATATTTGTTTTACAGACTGCCTGTTTTTTGAGACATGCTGTCTATGCAGTGTAGTTGATGGGGGAGTGTTGTCTGTCTAAAGAAGCTGTGAACCTTTTCCTCTGACAAGGGCAAAGGCAGCAGAGAGCTTTGTGAGCCATGGATCTATGGGGAGCCTGACTTCATTTGTACTTGTTTCCCTTCTTTGCAAAAAGATAAAGATTTTCTCTTGATACTTCTTGCCAATTTCTACAGCAGTGAAGACATCCAAATGGCTGCTCCAAGTCTTCCAGGCGCTCCATAGGCTTTTCTCCAGATGGAAAAGACCAATAAAGTGCTGAAAACTCTGATGGAAAGGAGAAAATGTAAGGAGAAAAGAAATGTCCTAAAAGATGATTAAACACACAAGAGTACAAGGATTTACCATGACTTCCTGTCCCAGTGTCCAAGTCAAACTGAGTTTGTTGACTACCATTTGGTCTTTTTCTAAGGTTTATGAAAAATAAAAAGTCCTCCTGTGAAATTACATTGGACAAGCACCAGATACAGGGCTCCCTTCCCCCATCACCTTTCTGCCCTGTTTCAAAGACTTACTTAATGATTTACATTGTTCACAGAGTCACTCAAGCAGGCAAAGTGGAATTCCACCTGATCAGTAACATGGGGTACTTCCTATCTGAGCAGGAGTGCGAGCTGTTTGTCAGCTCTCCTGACGTGCCAAGAGCTATATGGGAACTGCCGAGGTGACTATAGATTATAAGGGCAAAAATCTGCTTTTTTTTTCTTGCAGTGACATGAAAAAAAAACCCCACCGAGAATGTCATTAGGACAGGGGACAAAGTGAACGTATGCGCATCAACACATTATCCAGCCTCAATAGCACATGCTACATTGTCTCCATTATCAGACAAAAAAATCCTCACAAGAGACAGAGATCAAAGGGTTAGCTTTTCAGTGATCTTGTCATGCGGCTTCTTAAATGATAATGTAAAGGTTTTAAAAAACATTTACCGTAATTTCTGCTAAGTGTCACAGCCTAGTGAACCATTAAAAGTGAAGCAGCTCACTGAACCGCGCGGAAGTGAACAGATGGAATTCCACCCTCCCTCTGCTCCAGAGCCTCCTCGAACAATGCAAAGTCTTCTTTCAAATCTCCTCCTCTGAGCTCATTACCCAGGGCAAATATGTGGCAGGTTCTACTGCCACAAAGGCTGGGGCTTGCTCTTCTTCGTGGCCAGGCTGTGCGGTAGAATTTTTTAAAAATTAAAATAATAATTTAGTCTGGTTTCTGCACTTATGCAATCCTCTCTTTGTTCCTCATTTATATGGATGCTTTGAGAAAAGGAGGACATCCCAGTTTGAGCTTTCCAGGGTCTCATGGATCACTGCCAGTCTTGTTTTCTCCGGACTTATAAAAAAAGGTATCAATTTTCTTTGGGAACAGTTGTTTGCACCTCCATAGTTCTGAATTTTCTAGAGAGAGAAATGTAGCCCTGCTGTTGCACTAACCTCCTCCTTTTACATCCTCTTCTCTGCTTCCCTGCCTAGGTGACAAGTAATTCTGCACAGGTATGCATGATCTTGCACTCTCCCTGCTAATTTTTTAGAGTGCTTTATGGGCTCATGGAAATTTGGATCATTATCTCAGGGCTGAAATTTCCACTGAGTTTTGTGGGTTTTGTGAGCACAGTGTGAACCATCTCCTCAGGCCAGCTTACAGTAGAGGCTAGTAGGGGTCCTGCAAGCTCCAGTGAGGCATTTGAATCAGTGGTGCAGCAGCTGCAGGGAGAGGAGGCTGTGGGGAGAGGTGGGGGATGCTCGATGCTTGATAGGTGCCAAAGGGCTTGGGGGGAGAGGATTCATGCAATAAACTCTAGTTCCACACTGTGCCATCCTCTATCTCCAAGGAGATGGGTGAAGGATATCACACAAAGGAATGATCTTTGCTCATGTCTGAACACATTTCACAAAACTAAAAGGTACCCATCTACATGGGGACTTGGTAAGCTTAATTGTGCTGGGTTCATTAGCACAATGTGTAACTGGACAAAATCAACCGCTTTTCATCTTTATCTTTGAAACAATATGACAGTCTTTTGTTCTGAAGGTGCTTAGAAAGCATGGAGGCCAGAATTTGTAGCTGAAGGAAAAAACCCACAATGAAGTTTGTTTTTTTAGATTCTTAGTCTGTTTGATAGTCATCAGTGCAGCAGAGGAGAAGTCACCATTTTGTCCTCAGCTTAAGCATGCTGTAAATTCAGAAGAGTTGTCTGAGAGCTTGGGTGCTAGCTGTGAGGCCTGCTTTGAAATCTGGGATGTAATGCACCCTGGCATCTTGCGCTCTCCACTTTGCAAGTTTGAACTGAAATAAGTAATTCCAGCCTTTCTGAATACTGGACAAGGTTGGAATTCAGCTTCACGGTGTAGCTGCCTGGTGATGTGGGCTGAGAAATACCTGACTGTGGGGAAGGAAGAAGGAAGGCTCTGGTACCTCCTTCCCAGGGAGAAGCAGCAGCCCCTGTCACAGGCTGTGTACAGCAGCAGGAGATGCTGCCAGCTGAACAACACATCCCTACAGGGGCACGAAGTGCTGCTTAGCCAGGCATGACCAGCCTGGGCTCTGCCTGGCCAGGCTCTCTGCTGACTGCAGCACGCTCTCACCAAGGGCACCCTGTTTCTCCTCAGGAAGAGTCAAAGTACCTCCCTCTGCACATTTCCCTCTACCCACCACACAGCCTCCTGTTTTCACAGGAGTCTGCTGTCTGTCCATCTGTCTTCTGTGTCTCTTATCAGGCAACATCTTCCCATTGCCTTTTCCTTCCCAGAGCAAGATTTAGCCAGATGACTCCGGCCCTCCTACCACTCGTTGAGCTGAAGGAAAAGGGACCTCTCTGGTGTGAGAAATCGTGGTGTTCCGGAGAAGATCCAGTTTGGCCAGAAATGGCAGCTGAAAGCACAGGTAAACTGGTAAGGGATGAGCTGCCTTACTGGGAAAGCTTACAGCACCCGTCACCTGGAAGCAGCAGCCATCTGAGGAGAGGCACAGTACCTGGCTGTGTCTCTGTGAAACGACATGTGTGTGCTTGAACCACATCTCTGACCATTTAGCCATTTGGAGTAATTTGTATGGATCAAGATATACTTCTTCCTCTTGAATTTTCCATGTTGTTGGGGCAAGTGAGAATAGCCACCCTATTGCCAGCGTAGACCCTGTGCCAACACTTATGCATCCACTTTTAAGTGATCTTGAGCACCACAAGAGTGGGATCAGACCCTTCTGTATGAAAGTAGAACTGGTTTCCCACTTCCAGCAACTTCCTTAAGGGTACACTCCCTGAATAGCCTGAACTCCTGTCCTCTCTCTGCCGTAGTTACAGGAGCTACTCTGAGAATAAAAGGCTGAGCACTGGTCCTTTTATTTGTGGAAATAGGTACAAATGAGAGCTCCATGTTTCACTCTCATCTTTCTTTTATTTTTTCTTCTTCTTTACCATTTACATTGCATGCATACAGTTGAGCAACTTGGCTTCAGTCTTGATTGAAATATTTAATGGATATTATTCATTGTTGGTATTCTCTCGATGTTGTTCTCATTCATTTTAAAACTGCCAAACCTTCCCATTTTTCAAGGATGCCTGGCCTTTTAAATAAGAAAAGCATTTTGATACCTTTATTACATTTTTTGAGGCCACATTAGCTTGTTTTTGCTATCATTTTGACTTTGATTTTAATAAACTGAATAGAATAGCACTCTCTCCATTTCTTAAATACTGCATGCTTTTCCATTATTGTCCACAAACAGTTGATTCCAATCAACTTTCTACAACTCATTCTGTCCTCAGAATTATTGTACTTTTATAACCATTCACAAATATTTTCAGAAGTGCTTCCAATGTGATGATAATATAACCTAGCCCTAAGGGTTTATTATCTTCCACATTATTCATTTCACCTAGTCTCATTTCCTTGGACTAAGTCCAAAATAGCCCCTGGTCTTGTTGATTGCTCCTCAAACCGAAAAAACTGTTTGGTACTGCACTCAGAAGCATGCATCCATCCTTAATGACTCCACTACTGCTATGCCCATCAATGTCAGTATAATTGAAATTCCACTGTAGTCACTGCCTCTGCCTTTTTACAGCTTACCCCTTATCTATGTAAGCATTTCCTGATCTACTGCTTTGTTTTAACCACTTCTCACGTGCATACCAGTGTTCTTTTTGGATTGTTTCATACCTTGAAGAGGTCCTTATTCATGCTTCACATTTGCCAATTATTTGACAAGCTCAATGGAAAATAAATAGCATTATAAGGAGCACGTTACCTATTTTTGGATTTCCCCTCAATGTGAGAATAGGGCATGTCTTAGAGAATTTGCCAGCTATGGTTACTCAGGTGCAAAAAAAGGTGGTGAACGTAAATAGAGAGAAAACACCTCCATATTTAAGCCACATATACTCTTTTCAACAGGCAGTTTTTCTTGGAAAATTCTGGCGGTAAAATAAAACAGAACATTTAGGATGCTTCAAATAATACAACCCTCCTCCTGGTGAGCAAACCATGAGGGGGCTTCCTGACCCTAGCAGTGTTGCAGTGCCAGCAGAGAGAAACCACTCTTCCATTGCTTAGGCATACACTCAGCCTTTGAGAGCCTAATTTGGCTTTTTATATAAGCAGATCTTCCTTAAACAGAATTTTGAGTTAGCAATCAGTCCTTTACACTGTAATTCTGGGAAAGAGAGAGCCTCTCCCCTCATTTATTAAAAAAAGTAAGTTTTACTCTTACATGGCATGCTGAGATCTTGGATTATTGAGGTGGGTGTATAGAATAGTTTACTTCCAAAACTGCATAATCTCGCTGCTGATATTGCTAAACTGTGTGAGATTTTAAATGGAACCTGGTGCTGCTGAGACTCACTGAAACGAAACCTTCACAGGTCTCAAGGTCCCCTGAACATTGGCCTTACTGGGGGTGGTGGTGGTGTGTGCTGAGGGGCCTGTTGCTTAAAACAGTTGAGCCTCAGTGCTGAGGATGCAGGTACAATAAATACCAAATAAAGCTTAAGGACTTGAGAACCCTTGCTAGGTGTTGCTGCCTGTGAGCAGAAAGACTCCGGTGTATTGCTGACACCCAGGATTGCCATCCCAACATCCTAACACATCCAGCCCACAGCCATGGCAGGAACTCATCCATGTTTCCAGACAAGGATCCTGCTTCCTCAAGGGGCTAAGCCTGCCAAGCCCCTCTCTCAGTCACTCCCATGGGGAGCCTGCAGTGGCTTACAGGGCCAACCCAACACAGATAATGCATTGCTTTTGCCCAGGCACCCCTACTTGCACAGGGGTGCTGCACCTGGCAGGTGTTTCCAGTGAGCTGCTCGCTCCAGGGTGCTGCCTTCTCACTATGCCAGTGCCTTGGGAAGTTGTTAGTGAAAGGATTACTGTGTCCCTTCATTTTTCATATGCCTGCCAGTGTAATATTGTGCCTAACCTCACATTTGGGCATCGCCCATTCTGCAGTACATGTCTAGTGTTTATTTCAGTGTCTGTCAGAGACCCAGGGTTAAAACTATTGGAGGTCCAGATGACATCTGGCTTCTCAGCTCCTCCAGAATATTGGCTGCAGTGTTTATCAGTGCATTATTCATCAAAACTGATGATGCAAAGTACAACATGCTGTCTGCAGCTCAGCGTAAGAGTGGAAAGAAGTTGGCAGAAATGCCTAGTGTTCTGTGAGCAGCATGTAATCAATAGTCTGGGTGCTTGTTCACTTTATGTTGATGACTATTCCCTCTGGTACGTCTTTGTATATTTTTGGGTTCTCTGTATTACCAGCTGTGCGATTTTTCTCTCTCTTTTCTTGATACCAGCTTTGATAGAACAGAAGGGGCAACCTTTTGTGCAGTAGGTGTCAAATCAAATAAACTATTTGCACAAAGCCTGGAAATGAGAGTCAGAGAAAAAAAAGATTTAGTTGAGATTTTCCATGACAGACTGATTTTTTTTTTTTTTTTTAAGGAAAAGGGGAGAGATGAAATGCAGTAGACCTAAAGACTGCTTTAACTGTCATTAAAATTTTGAACTGAATTCTGCTTTTCAGGTAAGGTGCATCTAGCAAGACTCCAGAGTCTTCAGTGAGGTTACTCCCATTTACACCAGTGTAACAGAGCAGAGTGTGAATGCTTATCTTTAATGCAAGAACTTGCAAAACAATAATCAGATTCTCAGCTGGGGTAAGTTGGCAAGTTTCCATTAAAGTCAATGGACCTAGGCTGATTTACACCAGCTGACGATCTGCCCCAGTATCTGCTACACTACACACACCACACGCACTCACAAGCCACTGCTTGTTTATTTTCAGTGTTAGACCTGCATGCAGATTTGGTGAAAACAACAACCAAAGAGTAGTGGTAGGTGAGTCTTTTTAAAAAGCTATATTGCAGATAAGAACAGCATTATTCTCCTTACAGAACTCTCCTTAGCATGTGGGTATCAGTATGCAAAGTCTTACTGTTCCTATCCAGTGCAAAAATTATAAAGAAGAGTGGAACTAAAAATGGCTGCTTCACTTGTGGCCCAAAGCAAAATAGCAATCTTCAAAATTCTTAAATGGAGACTTAGCACTAATTCTCCTAAGCAAAACATAAGGGAAGCAAAGCAAAACAAGATCTTGCTATGTCATTTAATAGCTCTTCTTAAAAGGGCTGTGTAACTTCTGTTTTCCAAAGGGGTTCCCAAATGTGTTAGCCAGCAGTATGTGGATCAGTATGCACCATAGCAGAGGGGGGCTGCTATTCATCAGTTCTCTGCCATTCTCCCAAAGCCTCACAAGGCCAGACCATGCACAGAACAGATATGATGCTGCTAGCTCTGAACAGTGGGTCAGTCCCAGAGCACCATTTAGCCAGTATGATGGGTTTTTTGTATTTGAACAGGACTACTGATGAACAGTGAGAGTTGTATGGTTGTCCAGGTGAGATGAGCTCAGATTAGAAAACATGGGAGCGTAAATCAGCAGTTTGTTTTCTCTTTCAACAGAGATTTTCTGTTGTGCTTTCAAGACTGAGAAGTGTGCCATAGGGTGATTAAGAAAAAAAAACAGAGAGAGGAATGATGAGTTTCAGGCTTGAGAATGTTTGTCTAGGTAATGTCACTGGAATTGAAGTTGAAATGATGTTCATGAAGCTGTATAGACTCAATAGGTGCCGTCTGCAGCTCTTCTGTCACAGCAGGTGCTCTTCCTGCCTCAGACAGGGAAGTAATAACTTCAGCTCTATTGCCATAGCTAAGCAACCTTCCAAGACTCACTAGGGTCACAAATACAGGCCTTGTGGGCTCACATGGAGTATTGAGGAATATCAGAGGGCCTGTCTTGTACTTACTTTGTCTTGGGCACTTGGAGACATTTTTTTAGTAGCTGCAGAATCCCCAGGGTTGGGACCAGAGAAAACGATGGGATGAGAAACACTCCCCCACTGAGAAGGAAGGGAAGATATTTTATATTTCTAAAGGTTTGTGGTTTTAGGTCAAAAGACAAACTGTCCTTGAGGATGTGCAAGACTGAGGGAACGTGGGTTATGCTGGAGTTGGTATCTCTGCCTTGGCACTATTCCACATGCTTTCTGCAATATGTGGAATATGTCCTGGAAGCATAATCTTTCCTAGAGGAGAGTTCTGATTAGCTCGTCAGACTGACCTGCTCATCTTATTTGTCTCAGTTCAGTAGGCATGCTGCTAAGCTCAGGCTTTTTGGATCTCTCTGAGTCATGGGGTGCTCTGGCACAGCAGATCTTCTAGGCTGGGAGTTAAAGAAGTGACAATGCTAGAGGCAAGTGATTTTTGAGAACCACAGAGGAGAGGAGAAAATAAAGAGAGAAAGTGGGTCACCACTGCTATACACTGGTGTTAGATCTGATTTTGATCACAGCCTGTCGCCAAATCGTGGTGCATTTAGCCTTGTCCCTCAGGGGACTGTGGTACCAGAAGATCTTGCTGTGGGCAAGAGGAAGTTATTGTGTTATTGTGGTTACCCATAAAACCTTCAGCAAGACAGAATTTTATTGCAAGGACTGTTTTGCCTGGATGCAGACTGCAGGATTTGGACTGGAACAGTAAAAGAATTTGCTTGCAGTTGTGTAACAGGTCAGGAGTTGGGTCAGACCAAGGACCAAGAACATGTGATGTGGTTGTACAATCCTGTAATTGTTAAACCACTTGTCACCCTCTGCTCCTGTACTTTTTAGGCTTTCAAAGGCTGAGCACACCTTCAACAAAATCAGACAACAGGAACCCATCATGAATGTTGCAGCCTGTAAGTAATGGTGTATGTTTGTGTAGTCATATGGCTCCCTCCTCTCCACAGTGTTCTCTGCCCTTCAGTGAACCCCTAGGTCTGTGTGATGATATTCCTCTTCATACCCCCTCCTCTTCCTTTCTAAGAACACATACGTGATAGAAATATTAATAATAGAAACATCTGAAATATGTTTGTTTGCCTCCTTACATATTTGAAATAATTCTTATTCCAAATAAAAATGAAAATTTCCGAAATAGGGTGCTTGCTGGGGTGTAGGATTGCCCTGTTTCATTTCACACAGAAGAGAAATTTGTTAAAAATTCTGGTTTAGCAAAGTGCTTTGCAAGTATTTTGCTTGATAGACTGAGGGAACATGGGCAAATGGGTAGCTTTGGGAGGATCTGGGTTCAAACATTCAGAAAGTAAAGTAGGAAAGCTAGTGAAGACCTCTGGGATATTTTTTGTAGGAAGGTATCAAGTCATGGAAGTAATATATTCCAGTGGAAACCTTTTCTGGCATATGTTCTGGTCAGGTTTATTTCAATATAACTTTTTTCACGGCTCTTCAGGGGAAGAATAAGACTCCAGGTAACTGGAACCTTGTACTCCAGTGTTAAGGTGACTGGATAGCAGCACCAGCCCAATGTGGAGAGCCAGGATTTATTTTCATTCTCTTTTTGTGTGTGTCTTGAATAGCTCACCAATACAACACCTTATGCCTGGCATTGCTTTCTCATTCAGTGGGAACCTGGAGCTTCCTCAGCATCACAGAACACCAAGGCTTCCCAAGTCATCTCCCTTCCCAGCCTGGATGCCCTGGTATGCACTGGTACGCCCTGCGTGGCTGCTGAGCCTGACTGACTGGAGAAAAAGACACCACACTGAAGCCTGCATGGACTGCTTGCACCTCCCAGCAGCTGCACCATCCTCTCTGAAAGGTGCAAGTACCATTGCCTGCTTCATTGAAGGCTTTATTTTGCAAGAGTACAAGTAGACACTCACTTAAATTACTGGAAACATGCTCAAAAGGACAACTGAAACATTTGTCTTCATACCTGTGACATCCTGCCTAAACCTTTCTGCTTCCTGAAAGGGTCTCTCCCTTTGGCATCATGCCCAAAGAAGCATTTCCTCTATTTCACAGATTCAGAATTTGTCAGCTAAGAAACCCTGGGCTGGTGCTTTGTACTAGAGATGGGAATACAGACTTTCTCACATACCTCCTTATGCACGTGCCCACACTGTTATGGACACACAGGTCCTCCAAGTCAGTAGTATCTGGAATGACTAGTAGGGTCATAGCTGTTCTTGTATGAGGATTAGTGAACAATAGTCAGGAAATGCATATTCCTTTTCATATAGGTCTGGTTTCTAAACAATCTGTGATAAACAATCTTTGTTTCTAACAAATCTGTGATAAATTTAAAGTAAAGACCAGAGGAAAGGAAATGTTTAGCTTTCTGGGACTCTTACTGCCAACTTCCATCTCAGATCCCCCAACAGAGACAGATTTTACTGTAGCATATCATTTAAGCAAAATCCCAGTGTCGGGATTTCCCAATTTTCCCTTTTAGTCCCTTGCAATGTGGCTCCGTTCCATGCTGTGCTCTATCCACAGCTTTTACTGTCTCCCTAATAATTCCTGCCACTTGCTAGGAAATGCTACTCCACCTGACATCTGTCCTGCAGGTGAGGGACCCCTTCTCCCCTCACAGAGCTGAGCACCACACAGTGACAGAGGTGCACAGCACCACCTGCAGCCACATCCCTTTCCTGTCACATGTGGCACTTTCCGTCACTCCTGGCCCAGGAGGGCACACCTGCAGCTTGGCCTCTGGACCAGGCTTTCTGCTCATGTGGGGACTCCAGCAGCCCCTCAGCAGCTCTTCCACCCTGTCCCTGTCCTCCCAGCCTCCACAACATAAACCCATCCACACTGTCTTGGCTTCTCTTGCTGTGTTTTATGACATCTGAGCCACCTCCAGATTGAAAATGTCTGAATTCAAATAAAAGGGAGACGTCATTTGGTTCTGTTACACTTGTAAAATTGTATAGGATGTCAAGTTTTGAAGTTCAGAGCATCTCCTGCATAGTATAATCCAATTGCCTTGCCACTAAAAATAGACCCTAATCCAGCTCCAGGTGAGCTGAGAACGGTTTCCAAAAGTGTGTTTATCACATATGCTGTAAAATGAAAATGTAGCTATTATTCTTGCTAGACATAAACAAGATTTTTAACATCACCACCACGAGTCATTCACTGGCCAAATATCCACAAGGATTTTATTTGTGAGAAAAAAGCTGGCAAAATTATTCATCAGCATTGTGGCATCCGTGACCTTGGGTCAAATCCTGTGCTGCTGTAGGTAAAGAAACTCCCATTAACTTCAAAGGGGGAATGTGACTTAATGAATTTAACATACATGAAACAAGGCCCTTAGAAATCGACCCTTTGGATATTCTGTGTCTAATTATTTTTTAATTATCTGAAAGATCATCTTCTTTTTAAGCTTCTTATAAAGCAAGCAAAGTTCATTACGCTACTATTAGCATTAGTATGACTTACTATAAATAATAACGTGAATATTTTGGGGCACAAAGTCATCTGTCTTGGTGATACATTAAAAAGAACCTCAGGGAAATGAGGTCATACTGCGAATTTTGCTGCAGGACCAAGATTTTTGAGGGGAATAATGATTTTGAGTGAATCAGGTTTAAAAACTTCAGGATTTTCAGTTAAATTTTGACTAATTTAAGACTAACTAATCTAATTATTACTAAGTCCAGAAAATATTAGTCTATTTCTCACAAGAAGGGAGGACATAGATTGCACACCTACATTGTCAGGAACTTTCTCTATGATTAAATAGTCTTATAAGAATATTTCTTATGTAGGAGTGAAATTGTGTAAAAAAAAAAAATCACTCAGCGAAAACAAGCAAACAAACAAGACCCCAAAGCCATTTGAAAGGCTTCTGTTTTTAGTGGCATAGCTATGGAATGAATCAGCATTAAAAACAAAGAAAACTGAGCTTCTTTCCTTTTTTTCTTTCCTTTGTACACCATTCAGTTTGGATAATCCACTTAAAAAAAAAAAAAATCTGCACATCAATTACCCAAGCACTTTAGAATGCTATAATCTCATTTTGTGACCAGGATGTGAAATTCAAATGTCATGCAATTCTATCAGTAAATGACATTTTGGTGTCTTGTGCTGATACTGCACTATATCAAAAACTCCCCAGCTTTCTTTGGCTGCTTTTAAACACAAGAATATGTAAGAGAAAACAGGTATGCTATTTATTTTGTAGATTCATCAGAGAGATAGGTAGGATTAGTTTTATCAGAGACTGGGTAAAGACTTTATGAATTCACAGTATAAACTCAGTGCTGGGCTGTAAGTGTTGCAGGTGTAATATTTGCCATGTACATTTTTGACACATGCACTCAGATACTTTCACCAGCAGATCTGTAGACACAGTTCTGTATGGGCAAAAATGGAGTCTACTAAAGGCACAGTAGAAATTTTATCCCTAAAATATTGATTATTTTCCTGGTTGTTAAATCATTATTAAAGCAGGTTGAAAACTCGTTTGCAGTCTCTTCTAATGCTGCTACTGCCACAAATGACATCACTCTTTAACAAGATGGATGCTTTCGGCGCTGGGCTCAGAAATGCCAAGCGGAATTAGCAACTTTAAAAAAAACACAGTTCACTGTTTTTTCATGGTGACACTGTACCTCCACAATGTTGGCCCCCATAATACAGCTGCAGTTTTCTTTTAACTCACCAGCACAGGGCAGCTCCAAGGAGGCAAGGCAGGAGAAAGCTTGGCAGGGCACAGCCTGGTGAAGCGTGCGGGGGGCTGAGTTCCACCCTCCCCATCGCTCCAGCCCAGTGAGCTGCATCCTTCTGAATCCTCCCTATGCTGTGGCCACCAGAATTACAATAAAAATATTTGCAAAGTATTCTTGAGTTTTCTGAAGAAAGGAACTTCACGCAGAGAAGATGTCAGGCATAAAACTTAAAGCCTTTAAAAAATATTAGTGTCGGGCAGACATGCACATTCAGAAGCATCTCTTCTGCTGCTAAGAAAGGAACAACAAACAGACACAAGCTTTGCATAGAAGATGATTTGCTGAAATGGAATCAGATGGTCATACAACCCTTTCAGACCCTGGAATGAAGCAGTGAGCTGTTATTCCCCAGCTCTAGTGGGCTACCACCACTGTCGCCACCTTTCTGTCTTTTCTGTCATGAGTAAAGTGATCCCTTTGGAAAATACTTCAGAACCTCTCCAAATCCTTTATCCCTTCCTCAGGAACAAAGTTGTCAGCACTGCATTGTCTGTTTCATTTTTGGCATTATTATTGCCTTTCATCCTAATAAGCAAGTTGGCCATGGCTCCAAAGAGGGGGATTTTCCTCTCAAGCCATGCCTGGCCCTATGCTTGTTTGGTTCTCCCTGCTCCATCAGCAACCAGCAAGAGGTGCAAGCAATCCTGTATTCTCTCAATTGACAAGTGTAAGGGATATGTAATTCCAGTTTCTTGCCCTTAAGTAAACAAGTTGAGAGGGACAGGGAGGAGACTCTGAGGAACCAGTGGAAAATGTACATGACCACCTGCATATGAGACACTGTTATTTGATTAAAGCACTATGAAATGCTGAAGAATATGTGAAATATAAAAGGCTCCTTTGGGAATTACTCTGCACTCAGTCCTCCAATGATCTTTCCATGCTGGCTGTTGGGCTGACTCTCCTCAACCAGCACTGCCCTCAAAATGCCTTCCAACATGCTTGCAGCAGGAAAAGTGTTTGTAGGACGTGGCAACCAGCTGCTAGGCAGGCATCTCTACTGCAGACTCCTGCGCTGCCCCGAGATTAACAAGGTTTTATAGGTCTACCTTGAAGTCATGTTTTCTCCTTCATTTGACCCTTAGCTTTTATTGTCCTGAGAAGTAACTGCACGTCTGTTCAGTGTTTTCTGTGGTTTATCTAAGGTCTTGGGGAAAGAATCATAGGAAAATGCAATGAAAATATTTAAAGATATAAAGAAGAGCAGAAGCCAGATGAATGCAAGCAAAGTGTTTTTAAAAGGGACTTTTTCTCGTGGCTGAGGACAAAGAGGTGTGAGATGATGCCTTGGAGCATGTATTGTTGCTCTTTATGTGTTGCAGTGGGAAATCAAATTTACCAGAACAGTAGGAAGGGTGGAAACAGTGAAACCCCAAGCAACATTAGTAGATACAGCTGAGCCACAGCACCCAAGAGAACAGAATCTGGGTCACAGTCTTGTCTTACCTTACAACATGATGAAATGGCCTCTGAAGAGCACAACCAATGACCAAAAAGCAAGGAGAGAGGAGTTTGGCTACTCTAAAGCCTCAGGAAGAAGACTGCAGTTTCTCTCTCTATAAGGGGCATTTGAAACCTAAACCAAATTCTTAAAAGAGGAAAACTCTGCCAGGAAGAAAAACATTCAGAGCCCTCTTGCTATTTTTCTTTCTTTCTTTTCACTATTTTTTTGGCTTTTCAGTGTGTCTTGGATCAGGTATGAAGCTCTATGCCTTATCTTACTTGTCTGTATGTAAAAGGTATCTGCATTTTGCCAAAGCATGAGGTGAGACACAGGCCACAGTAAGTCTGTCTTTGGTGGTGATGTTTAATTCAGCTTGCATTTCAGAATCAGGAGTGATAGGGCAGTGGTGTTCGAGCAACATTTTAAGGACTGAGATCATGTGTGAGTATGATGCAACATAATTTTCAAAGCAAATAAATGTCTGCATCTACCTTAAACTTCCAGAGGAACTAGAATTGCTCAGCACATCTGGAAGAAAAAAAGGTGTTGCTTCTGTAATAAAATCTCTGAAAGAAACAGTTTAATAGCTATGACTAAGTAATTTTTTCCTCATTAACACTTTCCTCCCTTATCAGTGCAGGGAACCCTACACATTCTCAGGCACATTCTCTTTGCTCCAAACAAAGCCAACAGGAAAGGCACAAAGTCTATAATCCTTTGTGTATTGCTGTGCACGTAAGGTCAAATCTGATTTATTCCTTCAGTTCAGCTTTACAGCTATTTTGGTTAGCAACAATAAAACATCAGGTTTGCACGAGGCTTTCTGCCTCCCAGAGTTTGCCAGCTTTGTGCCAGGCATCCTTTGCCTCTGTTATCTCCTGACCTCGGGGTGACACAGTTCTCAAACTGCTCCTACTGAAGTATGGGAGAGGTTCTTTGATTTTCCAGTGCAGTTTCCAGGTAAAGCTCTTGCCCAGAGTTCCATCTCCCCCTCTAGCAAGAGATGTGAGACAGCAGAGCAGCCTTTCCTCAGTGTGCCTGGGCTGCTGCCATCTCCCTGTGCTTCCCTGTCATAGACACCTATGGTGTCTTCTCTGCTCCCTTAGGCCCAGACACAGACTAGTTTCAGCCTCTCTGACGCTCCTAAAATCCGCTGATTTCCTTGTGGTTTTTAATTTTTTTTCCCTGCTATTGCCATTACAAAAAGTTCTCATCTGCCTCATTACTCCACAATTCATTCTGCATCTTGCCTCCCTCTGCACCTGGACCTCACTTAGGACACCGTTGTACCTGTCACTTTCTGTTTCCCCTTGCAGAGGTGCCTTCAGCTCTCCCCACTCAGACATCTCCACTTGTCTTTTACAACTGAATCTTCAGGTTACATTTTGCCCTAGCCCTTCTTCACAGTGGAAGTGTTAGTGCTTTTCTACCACTTGGGTATTCCTCTCACTTTGCCACCTGCTGGCTCCCTCAGCTCTGGCTCCCCACTCCCTGCTCCTGCATATCCCTTGCTTCTGTCTAGGACTTTTTCAGTCATGGCAGTGATATGATATGCACTGTAGACCCAATGCCCAGCACGGTCAGGACCTTTAACAGAAGGATCCTGTTACCTCAGCCTTTATGTCCCTAGACCACTACCCATGCTGTTAATGAGCAGTCACAGTGTTACTTAGCAAAACATATTTCCAGCTTTACACTTAAATTTTGTCCCGCTTTGTATCACACCTAAACTGTCCTACAGAAGCTGAGAGACCTGTATGTAATGGCAAAGATGATCTTGGAAGAGAGCCGTGATTTTGGTTCAAACTCACATCAAGGAGATCTGCACAAATTGTGACGTTGCCCTCATCAGGTGTGTCTGGGAAAACTCTGCCCAGGACAACTCAAAGGAAATTCATGGCTTGTTCAGTTTGCCACACAGAGCATGGCCAGCTTCTCATGGTCTCTGCTGGCCCTCCAGATGGGCCTTTGGCAATTCTTCCATACCAATTTCCTTCTTTTCTGCCAGCCTGATCCTCACAGAAGGAAGCAACGGCTTTGTTCTGCCCTGAGAGAAGTGATGGGAAGGGTTAATTTTGCACTGTCTGACTTCTGTAAACACTGCTGACATTTCATCACTGGGATTTGTCACTAGCCAAAATAAGATCACATTCACCAGTTTAAAGGCACTGAGGAAGTGTCACTGGCATCTCTGTGCTTAGGGTTGCATTACTGTCTCTGCTACAGATCTTGTTTTCACAGATTAAGAACATCCACGGAAAGTTCTGTGTGCACAGCTGAAGCTATTTAAGAACTGTGTTTTAGAGGAAATGTGAGGACAGACAGAAAAATGCAAAGCAACACATGAGAGAGAATAACAACAGTCAGAAGGAATACATTAATTGAAGCACTCTCCTAGGAAAAGGAATGGCCTTCCTTTAGGCTTAGATGGGAACTCAGAAAAACCTCTTGCCAAAGACAAGATGGGGCTTTTTGGTCCCTTATCCACTTTTGAACCACTGCACCCAAACAGAAGTCAAGAATTTAGGATGGGGGTGAATGAAATGAAATGCATCTTTCCAAGGCACTTTGCCTGGGTTGGTACCTGAGTTTACAAACTGAAATCTCTGGAAGTGAAACAGCTCAAGGCTCTGTTACAACTCTCTGGACACTCTCTCTGACTTCTACAGCATGACTAAAATGAGATGAGGACAACTGTGCAGCAGCTTCTCTTACGAGCTGCTGGGGAGAGGGGCTGTAAACTGAGGGCAAACCCTGCCCTAATAATTTTAATGGGTGACATTTAAAGCACAATATAAATTTAAGGCAAACAATATGAGCTAAACCAATACAATATAATCTATGATTTGTAAGTGCTGTTGCTAGTTACTCTTTTTGTGCAAGTACTGTAAAATGACAGCCAGCCCAGGATAAGTTAATGCCAAAAGATGGGTTTGTGCTCTGAGCTCTGCTATGCCTGAGCTAATCTTCTGGGTAGGAAAAGCATAAAAATTACAAGTCTCCAAGAATAAGTAACGCTTGTAAGTTTTCGGCAAGGAGATAATGAGACAAGTTCACCAGTTGGCTCGGCCTTACTGATCCAGACACAGTGATGACTCCTGGCAGGCATAAGGATGAGATATAAGAAGCAGGTTGAAACTTTTAATCTAATAGGTCAGAAAAGTGGGATTCAAGGCAGAAAGTCTGGGCTTTGGGTATCCAACCATCTGCCCCAAAATAACGTAAGCTGTCCTGAGCCACAGGGAGGACTTGGCTCCCATTCTGAGAACCCCCAGGCAGGCAGTATCACCACTGGGGAGGAGAGCTTATTCTGGAAACTCATTAGATTTTTTTCTTCCTGTGATGGACATTAGAATCACCACTTGATCTTTGCTTTTGGGAAGAAAACCTGAGGCCTGTAATCCTTACAAGGCAACAGTCACAGACTATGATGATCTATGTAGGTGCCTATAAGTTGTAAAATGAAAGGTTAAAGTCCATATTCTGCTTAAGTAGTCCCAGGAGGGAGATACTTCAGAATCAGATAATTTTAGCTTCAAGGGGAAAAATTTTGTCTTGGTGCCCAAAGTGAACCAGTCCTGCAACCCTAAAACTGTAAGCCCTGCTCTCCACGAGGCTGTACAAGGCAGTCCATGACCACATGGATAGATGGAGCAGCTGATTGTGGGGCCAGGAGGCACCAGCACATCCAGCAAGGCTGTTGGTTGAAGGGGCAGGAGGGGCCTCTGTGTAGCCAAACACCACACAGGGGACACCCACCTGGAAGGGAGCACAGAGATGCTGGCACTGACCACAATGGTGTGCACATCCACAGTGGGGGCTAGAGGAAGAGTTGGGCAGCTGCACATCTCCCTGATGCCCATCTTGGCTGTTTGCCATGAACCAGTGCTTCCTTGTCCTCCCAGCTTCCATGTACAGGGCTTTCCTTGACTGTAGATCCTGCTGTAGACACACTAACTGCACACTGCATGCAAACCCAGCACCAGAGGTGCAGCACACATCACTCTGCCAGGAGGGAGCTCACCTTCTTCTGCCAGGGGAGAGGCAGTGGGTAACACTGTGCCCAGAAGCCATGTGTGCCTTGTGAAAGCAGCACAGAGTCTTCACACAGCTGCTCTGTGTGAAGGAAGACCTCGCAGGAGAGGATGCTGTGGGAAGGAGGAAGTCTGTGGAGGCCTGAGCTGGAAAGTACAAGACAGGGGCTTGGAGAATTTAATCTCTCAAAGAGACATTTCAGGGCTTGGGGCATTGAAAAGATAATAGAATCATAGAACCATTAAGGTTGAAAAAGATCTCCAAGATCAAGTCCAACCTTTGATTGAACATGACCATGCCAACTAAACCACATCACTGAGTGCCACATCCAGTCATTTCTTGAACACTTCCAGGATGGTGGCTCCAACTTCCTACACTGCCCATTCCAGTGCTTAACCACCCTTTCCTGATGTCCATCCTGAATCCCCCCAGTCCAGTGTAAGGCTATGTCCTCTCATCCTGTTGCTGGTTGTCAGTGGCAAGAGACCGACGCCCACCTGGCTACAGCCTCCTTTCAGGCAGTTGTGGAGAGTGATAAGGTCTCCCCTGAGCCTCCTGCTCTCCAGGATAAACAACCCTGTCTCTCTCACATGACACTCTCTAGAGCCTTCACCAGCTTCACTGCCTTTCTCTGGACACACTCCAGCACATCAATGCCTTTCTTGTAGTGAGTGCCCAGATCAGGACAGAGCCCTCAAGGTGCAACCTCACCAGTGCCAAGGTGTGACATTGCCAGTGCTTCTGGTACATCTTCTGGATGTGCCAGAAGACAGGAAAGAAGACAGAGCCTTTCTTCTCTGGTTCATGAGTTCACACTTGACCCATGGTGGCAGACACTAATTGCTGTTTCTGCTAGATGGGTGTTTGAAGCACCCAGTTTCTTCATGGGGGGTATAGGATGGCCCAAACAGACAAAATTGCCAATAAAACTGCTGGAGGCTGGAGGAGTCCCTCTTAGGTGCTGGGAGGGGATGTGCCCTAGGTCCTGACTCAGCCCTGCTAGGTGGATGTGAGAGGTCCTTGCAGGGATTTTCTGTGGCTCACATGATGTTCACAGCATATCCCTGTACAAAATGAGGTGAGATGTTTGCCCTCCCATCAATTCAGTAAATGTCACCAGTACCTCAACCCCCACAGTGCCCCACCCTCTAGAAAAACACCCACATTTTAACAGCTAAACAGGCACCTCCTTTTCGTGGGTCTCAATAGCACTCAGAGACTAAAATGGTGATGGTGTGATGAGGGAAGGAAGACACTGCAGAAATTAAGCACTTGGCTGGTGTGGCTGTGGGACACATCTGCTAGGCAGATGAATAGGAAAACATGGTCAAGTCTTTAAGACTGCACTCTTCAGATGGAACAGAAGGAGCTGCCTCCAGGTTCAGGTCACACCAAGCTACAGCTGATAATAACATGGCTTAATATATGTGTTCCTAGTCAGCCTTGTAATTTGGGTAGAAAGAATGAATGTTGGTTAATTTTATTTTTTTTTTTTTACTGGGACATAGTAACAAAGAGGACACAATAGGCTAGTGTGAGATGCCGCCCTTTAAATTCACATGGCTTTGTCCTTAAACAGTAAAGATTTTTTTATCACTACTGACACCTCAATATATAGCAAAGGACGCCCTGAAATGGTCATTGCTATTTCAAATGAATGAACATCAGTACACCACATTGTCAAAAGGAATTATCCACAAAACCAGGGCATTTGAAAGCTGAACTTCCACATAGTTATGGGATTTTATGCAGCTGAGAAACTGGTAGCAATAGGAAATAACTCTGTGTGGTGTTTTACATGGGCATGATTGAATTACACATACAACAAGAGCCTTCCATTGTTCACTCTGCTAGTGTGAGTATATAATTTTCATGCTGTCTTTTTCCCCCTTTTGTTCTTCTCAGCTATTTTGTGATTAACACTGTCTGGGGAAGAATTTCAGTATTTTCTCTGGTTTAGCAGGATTTGAGTGAGGTGGTGCTGCTGCATGAATCTTTTAAAAGCAGCCTAAGAAATATTTAAGACCTTAGTCTAGGAGGAACAGCTCTCCCAGGCATAATTTTTGGTGCTGGTTGCAGCAGGGAGCGTATGCTGTGAGGAAAGTATTATTTTTCTAAATGGAAGGTGTCAGATGGTCACGCAATGTGACTGCATGTTCGAGATCACTGCCTCCCATCTGCAATTTGTGACGTGTGAAAGATTCTGCCCAAATGTGCTCACCAACTGGAAACCCTCGGCACTTTTTTTTTCTTATCAGGAGAGACCAAGATAACCAATGGTTTTACAGATCAGGGATCCTATCAAATTAATATCATTCTAGGATAAAATCTGCTTTAAATACAACCACTAAACTCCAGCAAAGTTAACTAGTACATACAAGTTCATTCAACTGATTAAAAATCCCTACTAGTAAAACAAGAAAATATACACAGATTTTTTTTCAAGAAAAGTACTCTGCTCCTATCTTTTAGCCAAAGGTTTGGTATAAAACATGACAGTCTTTTACAGCACTAATTAATGCCACCTAATTATAACACTTACTAGGCTCAAGCCAGGCATTAATATATTGTGAATAGTTTCTCCTTGTCCAGCTTCCCGCTGGATCACACAAGATGATTGCTTTTTGCCTCTCTCTACTGGTTAAATGGATGCCACTGTGGCTATGGCAGAGGCTTAACAAAGATTATTTGCCTTCAGCAGAGAATATGCACCCTACCAAGAGGGGAAGGTGCTCTAGACCAAGGTGGTTGGCAGTGCCTGCCCTGCCCTCTGCCCAGTGAGGGCAGCCCATCGAAGGGGTTATGAGCCAGCGAGTCAAATCCCATCTATGCTGATGGTGGGGAAAAGGAGGTGGCTGCCCCTGGACTCCAGGGTGCCTGCTGCAAGATTCAGGGGCTGCATGGAGCCAGGAGAGCCTGCTGGCAATTGCCCCAGCTGAGACAGGACAGAAAATGATTCTGTGAGGGAGTAGTCAGGCTACCCCAGCATCCCACCTGGCCAGTGCACGGTGACAAACCTGTGTGATCTTTGCCTACCACAGGGCCATGGTGTGGCTCCCCTAGTGTTAGTAAATCCCAGAGCACCCCAAACAGGAGTACTTGGTGAATTCAGGGGATGGGTATAAAGCTCACCCAGCCACTGGAGCATCCTCAAGTGTTTTAAAGTCTGAGCTGACAGCTACCAAAGGAGTGAGTTACTATTTTTGATGATTGGTAAGTTCTTTGCATTTTATTTCCCTTCTTGGTTCATCCAGGAGGTAATACAGCAGGGATCTGTGTCAGGTCCCTGGAAAGGAGCAGATGTGCTCATGACTCAGCACTGGGTGCCTGTCTGAGGAGGGGCTGCTGACCAAGGCTGTGTGATGAACAGGGCCATGACAGGTGTGGCTGCACCATTCACATGCAGCAGAGCTTTCTGTAACCTAGCTGGTGTATTCACAGAGGAACAGAAGAAGGAGGCACTGGTACAAATTGGTACAAGGTAGATAGGGACTTGCCCACATGCCAAGGACACTGTTATCACCACTGTTATCAGTGCTGGGGTTAATAGATTACAGGTATCTCTACTCTCCCCCATTACCACACAGAGAGGCTTCAGGGAGGAGTTCTCAAAGAAAAGTCAGTGAACAAGGTGCAGGTGAAAAGCATTTGAGTAACAGTCCTTCATTTGTGGAATGTCTATAGCAAAGGCAGCAAAGGTATAAGATGACAAACCTGGCTGCTTTGCCTTGGGAAAGGGCCATCAAACCAACCTGGAAAAGAAGAGAGATTTTGCCTTTACATCTGATGGATGTCTCTCCTAGGATAAATCCTGAGTACTAGTTACAGGTACAGGTGTCTTCACTTGAGGAATGACTCCAGGGTCAGGGAGCCCCTCCTTATGTGGAGCCATGCCAGATATACTCACTGAGCTCTGCCTGGTCTTGCTTATCCCAGTTTAGCAGGAAGGTAGTGAGCTTTTTTCAAGTGTTTCAGAGCCACCTTCTAGTGGAATAGAAGTCCTCCTAATCAGCCTATACCCACATGTGCTTCTATCTACACAATCCTGTAGACTTCTCCATTCCTGTGTTTATCTTTGTACTTGCCTTATGGATGCACACAGACAGAGGAAATATCTCTTCAGAGCCTTTGTTTTTACACAAAATGAATGCCCCATGGTCTCACATACAAAAAAGATCTTCATTCCCCTGAGCAGCCTTCCAGCCCTTCCCTGTGCCTGCCCAGCCCATGCTCCTTTTCCTGCGTTTAGTCACCTCTCTCTTTCAGATGATGCCTTTTCCTTGCACAGTGGATGAGTATTTCCCTATTCATGCCACAGCTCTGTGATGTGATGCAGTCCAGGCTGAATGGCTTCAGCAGGCTGTTTTTCCTTAGTTACCCTTTGATGTACTACTGTGGGTCCTTGTTTCCCCAAGTGCCACAGTTTAACCCCAACTGGAAACTAAGCACTCAAAGTAAGCAGTATTTAGCAGCAACTAAAACATCAGTGTGTTATCAGCATTATTCTCATACTGAATTCAAAACAAAGCACTGTACCAGCTCCTGAGAAAAAAGAAACTCTATCCCAGACAAAATCAGGACACCAAGCAGTATCTATTCAATCAACACCCAGTTCACTAAAAAAGAAACAAATACTGAGATTCTACTAATTTTTTTAAGCAAGACTGGGGAGCTTGCTAGAGATACTTTTAATTTGAAATGGAGATCTTTTTCCAAGGTGTTCAGGCAGGGTGGAAGATTTATACCCTACAGTACTTCTGAGCACATCTTCCTGCACTTAGCTTGAAGCCCACCTCACCCAGGCCTGCTCATTGCTGTCAGCCCATGAGCACCAGAGCCCTGGACAGTTTGCTCTTAGGAAAACATACAATACTACAGCTCCAAGAGGACATCTCTGCCATCCTCAGCACTCGTTTAGCAAATCAGTTCCTTACCCTAAACCTTCCATCTTTCCTCTTGCTCTGCTTTTGCCCCACAGGAAGTGATGGCAGCCTTCTGACTGTATTTATGCTTACTTTTGCCATAATTACTCTATCTTGCCTCTCATTCCCCTGCTGCAGCAGCCAGCTCACAGGTAATACTGGTGGTTTCTCTTTGGTGGCCACAGGGCCACCATGTCCTTTAGAGCTGCTGAGCAAGGAGCTTGCTGTAGATCACAAAAGTGCAGTAAATATGTTTTATCAGCATTCAGTGGTAGGAAAGTCAAATGAAAAAAGGGAAAATAGCCACTGCATTTCAGGGACCAGAGCCTGATGAGACATTTTCCAACAAAACCCATATTATAGAATTCTTTTTGTTTGTTTATTTTTTAAACCCTGAAACAAAACAGCCAAAATTTTAGGAGATCTAAGGAAAAACCCAAACAATGAGCCAATAATTTGTCATGTACTCTATCCCAAAACACGCGAAATGAACTGACAAGTGACCAAAACATACCCAAATATTATGTGCATGAGGCAGGAAGTTTGGTGGAGACAGATTTGAAGGAAGATTTTGTATTGTTCAGAGAGCCGCCCAAGCATGGCGAGGCTGGAATTCCATCTGTTCGGCTCTGCTCAATGAACTGGGTCACTTTCAATGGTTCACTAAGTTCTGACTATCTAAAAAGTAGAGTTATTATGCTTTTAAAATCTTGGCTGCAAGGCAAGTTCACCTTACTGTTTTTCACCATCATCCATGAGTTTAGGATCTCTGAACTAGGGTTAAAATGCAGTTCACAACCTGAAAGGTGAGTTGTGTGTCGTACACCACACCTGGGTTTCTGGAAAAGAGATGTGAGCAAATGTATTCACACAATAAACACACTTGTGTCAGAGAAATCCTTGACTTTGTTTCCTGAAGAACTAATCTCTAACATTGGGAAAAGCTGACTTCCAAGACTGATCTTTTTGTTTTAGGCCTCATGAAGGTCTCTGCACCCTTGAGACTGATCTCTGGATGCAGTGGATGCATCTGGATGCATTTGGATGGCCTTTTTTGGTGCTGTTTTTCCTGATTATTGTAAGAACAGCTACAAAAGCAGTCAGAAAACATGAGAAGATAATGTCTTTGGGGGCAAAATCCCCAACTTGCTCAAAGGTGGGAAGAGAGGCAAGAGAAAGAAATTTATCTACCTTTGCCAAAATATGAACAGTAGGGTTTAAGGTGGTCTTTACTTCAAAATATGGAATTCGCTTCTCTATTTTCTCTATATTTCTATATTTAGTTATCCCTACACAGATTGCACTGGGGCAAATGTCTATTACTTTTTTTAGTGTCATAACTTGTTTTTTCTTCTGTACAAAGAAGCTAGTAGCAGTTAGCTGGCTTCCAAAGGTGATTTATAGTGTTATAAAGAATGTAATGTCAACAAAACCAAGAAAGTTAAAGAACGAGCACAGTTCACCAACAAAACTATATGGACCTCTAAACAGAATCCACTGAAATCAGCACTTTGGAATTTAATGTGAAGAACACATTATGGAGCCTGCAATTAAAGACTTTTTCCCCCTAGATGGTCACATAAATAAATGAACCATTCAGAGTGAATCAGTTCACTGAGGAGCAGGAAAGTGCACAGCATCAGCTTTCTGATCACCTCCTGACATGAGCACTAAAACTTCCACACCCTGACCTCCTCCATGCCCACGTTCCTCCTCTTTAGTCCATTTGGGTCACTAGCAGATAAGTACCCAGGATGAAACTCCTTGTGGAGATATTTAAGCTGCTAAGCACTAAATGCACCTCTTGAGTCACTGCAGATGCTGTATATTCAATCTTCTTCCCACCTGGCAGACAAAAACGAGGCTCAGTTTTGGTGCAAAGCAGCAGCACAAAATAGTGGTACCTCCTACCCAGGTATGGACAGCTTGGTGGAGGAGCTGTGGTCTCACAGGCAGAGGAGGTCTCTCTGAAGTTGAGAGAGTCCTGCTGTTGAGGTGCAATGGACAGATGGTACAGTGAGATAGTTTGGGTTTCTCTACACAGGAGAAAATTCTGCCATTTATATTGTTGAGGAAAGAATGCAGACTGCAAAACGCTTGAGTTCTTGCAGGTTTGGGGTTTTAAGTAAAAAGAGTGTCAAAGGCAGTATATATACACCAATGTCAGTTATTTTTTTTTAGAAATTAAAGTGATTGTAAACATTATTGGCTGATTCTCATGTGATTCTCTTTTAAATCTTCATTTCCATTTTGTGACTAATTGCATTCAGTTTTGCCTCTTACTTTCTTGCATACATTTCTTCACTCTCTGACCCACACAACCAAGAAAATAAAAACAAAGAGCTTTTCAGTTGTTTTGAAGTTTACCTCCAAAACAAACCTTCAGATACACCTCAAGAAGTGACCACTACCTCTGTTTGTTGATTTTATTCTCTCTCCTGTGCCTAGACTCGTCTTGTACCACTGCCCTTCCGTTTCACTGTTTTTCCTCATTCTCTATTTCTCCTGTGGTTGCTGGTGAGGAGATGAACCCTGTGGTGCAGGATACTGCACCAGCCCATCAATCTGCTCTTTAGTCTTTCACTTAACAACTGTAATAGGGATGGAAGTCTCAGATCTGGGTAGTGAGCAAGTGTCATGAATTTGTTCTAACCCAGTATCTGATGCTTTGCAGAGTAGTCTCTCCAACCCTTATTTAAAGATACAGGCATTATTTTTCTGATTGAAGAGGTACTTGTTATTTCCTTCTTCCCATGCAGCCAAGCCTCATTATGGGAGGGTGACAGGACATAAAGCTGCCCTCCCCCTTCTACCTTAGCTGTGGGGGTTGTTGGAAATCCTGAGGCTGCCCAACTGAACTCCAAGATTCAGGAAACTAGAAAAGTGGCAGAGGAAGGAGAGGCTTTCTTCAAAGCTGCACTAAATAAGAAACAAACATAACTCATCTGCAAGGTAAGGGGAAGCAAACTAAGAAACAAACAAATAAAAGGTAGTATTTGACAATAGATTAGTGCCTAGAAGATGCTAAGTTTCATCAGTGCTCTTGACCTTCACAGCAGGCAAGATGATACACTTTTCAGAAGGTACCACTGGAGCTGCAGAAGCATGTTCCATAACCATATTTTTAGAGTGCATGTCCCTTAGGGTGGCAGAGCCCTCATGTAATTCTCTCTCCACACCCATTCTTCTTACCCTTTCTGCTTCATAGAAGCAGGTGCATTGAAGTGTAGGGAAGAAAATAGCCACCCTAGCAAAACCAGTCTCCAGTTTGGGCTCATGAGTAGGGACTGGAGGTGTAGCTCACGCGACCGACGCTCGACTTCTACCTCAGAGGCACCTACGGCTGAGAGAGGAAGGAGTGAATTCCAGCCTAAGAGATCTTAGTAAGTTACAGTGGGAATGGGATGTGCAGTGCCTCCAATAGTGCAGATGCCCTCATACTGCTCAGATGCCAGAGACTGAGGCATTTGGAGAAGGAGTCACCTTTAAAAACAACAGTGTGTGTAATATATCCTCACTTTAGCCTGATTCTGCATTGTCTTGCATTTTGCTATTGCTGATGTCTTTCTGCAATGAGATGAAAGCACATTTTGGACACTCCCCTTGGTTTGGAAATGTCCTGAGTCTATAAGTAATGCTATATAGAAAACGTTTCTGTGAACCAATAAAGCAACTGTAATTTTCAAACCCAAATAACTCTTTTATTTGACTGAGTGGTTATTATGAAATAGAAATCATTCCTGATTTGATAAAGTTTTTTGTTTTGTTGGGGCTTTTTTGTTTGTTTGCTTTTTTTGTGGTTTTGTTTTGTTTGTTTTTGTTGTTTGATTTTTTTGGTGTGGTTTTTGTGGGGGTTTGTGTTGCTTGGTTGGGGATTTTTGTTTGTTTGTTTGTTTNGACAATAGATTAGTGCCTAGAAGATGCTAAGTTTCATCAGTGCTCTTGACCTTCACAGCAGGCAAGATGATACACTTTTCAGAAGGTACCACTGGAGCTGCAGAAGCATGTTCCATAACCATATTTTTAGAGTGCATGTCCCTTAGGGTGGCAGAGCCCTCATGTAATTCTCTCTCCACACCCATTCTTCTTACCCTTTCTGCTTCATAGAAGCAGGTGCATTGAAGTGTAGGGAAGAAAATAGCCACCCTAGCAAAACCAGTCTCCAGTTTGGGCTCATGAGTAGGGACTGGAGGTGTAGCTCACGCGACCGACGCTCGACTTCTACCTCAGAGGCACCTACGGCTGAGAGAGGAAGGAGTGAATTCCAGCCTAAGAGATCTTAGTAAGTTACAGTGGGAATGGGATGTGCAGTGCCTCCAATAGTGCAGATGCCCTCATACTGCTCAGATGCCAGAGACTGAGGCATTTGGAGAAGGAGTCACCTTTAAAAACAACAGTGTGTGTAATATATCCTCACTTTAGCCTGATTCTGCATTGTCTTGCATTTTGCTATTGCTGATGTCTTTCTGCAATGAGATGAAAGCACATTTTGGACACTCCCCTTGGTTTGGAAATGTCCTGAGTCTATAAGTAATGCTATATAGAAAACGTTTCTGTGAACCAATAAAGCAACTGTAATTTTCAAACCCAAATAACTCTTTTATTTGACTGAGTGGTTATTATGAAATAGAAATCATTCCTGATTTGATAAAGTTTTTTGTTTTGTTGGGGCTTTTTTGTTTGGTTGGTTTTTTTGTGGTTTTGTTTTGTTTGTTTTTGTTGTTTGATTTTTTTGGTGTGGTTTTTGTGGGGGTTTGTGTTGCTTGGTTGGGGATTTTTGTTTGTTTGTTTGTTTTTTAGGAAGAGCTAAGATGAGAAAAGGAAGAAAAACACTCTGTATCAACTACACCAGTACTTGCTTCTGAATCATTGGCAGCTCTGAAGGAAATGATCTCAAATGCTTATGACTAAAATTATAGCAAATAAGGAATAAGATGAAGTGACAATTGACAACTTCTCTGGGCTACCAAATCACACAAGAGAACAGTATGGCCATTCCTTTAAACATCTTTCTTTATATAAGATGTAGGAGGGAAAAAGCTATATTACATGAACAGATTTCATTGTGATTGACATGTGCAGGAAGTATCTGGCTGCTAGAACTAAAATGTCCTTGGAATTTTTTAAAAGCATGGATGACAGCTTCATAACTTCCAGAACAACAAAAAAACCCATGTTGGTTGTATCCAACATGGTGAAAGTTATACAGGAATTCATCTAATAGAAGAAGAGAAATTTATGTCTGAAATAAAATCTGACAACTGCTCAGGATTGTAAATTGGCTGTATTTGTTATGTGAAAACAGAATACAGCCCAACCCCCCAATACATCTGTTTGTTGCTTTAGAAAAGGTGTATTTTACACAGCCTAAAACATCTGAGCTGTGTAATTTAAGCAGAAAAATATGAATGATAGCTGTGAACTGTTTGAGAAATCGTTATCTCACCAAATTCACATAAGTCCAGAAAAAAAGGCTATATGAGTTAAGAAAGCATGGAAATATAAGCACTATAAACACTGAAACAAAAAGGAAAAAGTTATAAAATGAGATGCCAATATAATGAACATACATTAAGCAGAAAATGAAAAAAACCCTAGAATCCAAGCTAGTGAACAAGAGGAAATTTATGGATAAAAAAATTAAAAGAAGAATCTTTTTAGACTTAAAAGAATAAAGAGTTTGACTTGAAGGGTGTTTATAAATAAGAGGATGAAGCTATTAGAATAAATATTTATGACACAAAGTGGTGGAAGCATTCAAAACTTGTCTCTTTTTTATTCAGGGAAAAAAAGTAGATCTATATCCAAACAATAGAAATTGTTGCTGAATTGTTTTTCAATATTCCCAGCAATGTGTAATGCTGATAACAGACAGCCATTGTGAAAGCTAAGTATTTAAAATCATCAGGTGTTTTATGTAGATTATTTAGGTGTTTTATTTAGATTTGTTTCTTTAGATTGATTTTCAGCAATTTTGGAAACAAGACAGATATTGCAGAGGAGAAATAGAAAACCAGCATTTTGCCAGAGTTTAAAGAAGAGAAAATACTATGGTCTCATTAACTCCAGGCCTCTGAGTCTGATGTTAGTTTTGGAATAGGACTATTGACAGAGAATTTGATTGATAGATAACGTAATTTAACTAGTGATAATTAACATGATTTTATAGAAAACAGTTCTTGTAAAACTAACTTCCTCAGATGTTTATGAGATTATTAATTTAATTGGTAATTATATTGAGGTAGTATACATAAAGTTTTGTAAAGTATTCTATTTGTTTATTCAAAGTAT
This sequence comes from Notiomystis cincta, assembly GCA_013398075.1. NCBI lineage: Eukaryota > Metazoa > Chordata > Aves > Passeriformes > Notiomystidae > Notiomystis > Notiomystis cincta. The sequence goes on from VZRX01012177.1 coordinate 173,903, forward strand.
TTTGATTAACACAGTACAGCAACAGAAAACCAGTGTGGCTCATGTTAAATGCATTAAAACTAGTTAAAGATAAGTCTCAAGATGTAGTTATAAGGAACAATATCACCACTGCCTGTGTCTGTGGTTGCTAGTAGGGTTCTGCAGGTATTGGTTCTTGGCTGTCTATCATTTAACATTACCAGTGACATGGAAGAAAAGATAAAATCATTATGAAAGAGTTTGCAGATGGCATGACATTTGTGGCCATGTTAAATAATGACCTGCAGGGATCTCTGCTGCAGGAGGGTCTGATTGATGGGACAATGGGTGCAAAACCCCAGTAATTTCTGCAAAGCTGTATATGCAGTGTCTGAGGGGACAATGCTTGAAAGAGAGGGAATATCTTCATAACGGAGCCCGGGAAAAAGATGGGAATTGTGATGACTGGTCAGCTGGGTCTGATCCTGAGCCCCATGTGGTTTCTGAGCATATAAACAGGAGACTGCAGTGTGAGCCAAAATGCTGTCAGAGCCCTTTGTCTTGTCTACATGCCCACTACTCACACAGGTTGAGGCCAAGCTGCAGGGGTAATGTGGAAGAGCATCAAAGATATAATTGCATTAGAATTACCTGAGAAAACTTCTTCTTACCTTGTCAGGGTGGAGGATAAAGATGTTTCTGAATGATGGAACATTGATGCTAAATGGTTCTTCAGGTTACAACAGCTGCAGGGGCCGAAGTGGGAACCTTCACATTCATGAAGCTAAACTGTGAGTGAATGACTTCACACTAATGAGCAAATGGTCACTCTGTCCCAAATAAAACCCACCTCTTTTCTGTCTTCTTGATGTTGAATTTTGAAACAGCTGTTGATTTTGCTGTTTAGAACAACACAATCATTGGAAAGCTAGTTCCAGAGCAAAAGGTAAAATGTTCAGGAATCGAAAGTCTAAAAAGACCTACTAATAAGTCCATTATTTCCATTTCCTAAGCAGGGTACTGTAGATCTTACTCTGCCTGGGAGCTGGGTAAAAACAGCCAGTTAATGTACTAAAGGTCAGAATTTCAGAAGTGCTCTACAAATGCATTACAACCAACTACTAATAATTCTCTCCTTTTTTTAAGGGGTCTGGTCATGTCCAAGGGAATGCCAGCTACATTTTTCTTAATGTATGAGCACAAGTTACACATAACAACCTAACAACACAATACTGCCTCTTTAATGCTAATCTATTCCTTGCAATCTACTAGATACATGTAGAATCATTGGTGTGTATCAAGAGAGCAAAATCAGATTCTGAAAATATCTGAAAGGATGCACTAGAGTGTACATAATAATGTATTTTAATCTGCCAGGCCTTAAAATTAATCATGAATTCCCACAGAGATTTTAATAATTTTGAGATGATGGTTTTTTTTTCATATAGTGATATTCTTGGACAGAGTTCTTGAAATGCTACATGGAAATGGGTGGGGGAGGGACAAATTGGGGCCGTTTTTCAATTACCAGGTTAGCTAAGATACAGATACAAGAGCTACTGTTTAATTGGTTGTTTTATTCTTTTTCTTCCACCTAATAGATAATCAGTAAGGTACCTCAAACACAAACTTTTATCACATCATAAAGTTGGCATACAGCATAAAGTTTATCTCTTTGGGCATATACTTATGGGAACAATTCTCGTCAGCAAATGCCATAGTGAATGACTTGAAACTTCCTGGGGAAGATTGCAGTTTTAGGATCTCATCTTGTGTTTTGTCCTAAACATTTTGTCTCTTTATGGAAAACATTATGTTGTGGTTCCTCAAGGCTTCAAGCCACACAGGGCCAAAATTTTTGTCCAAATACCTGCAGCTCCTGCTACTAAATATATTTTATCAGAGCCACTTTGCACAGTTACAACAGAGGCACTACAACTACCCCAAATCCAAGCTATCCTATTTTTTTTTCTTGTTAAATGCTCTGTATTTGATGTGTGACCATGCATGATGTGCAGTAAACAGCATCAGTATTGCTTAAAGTACATGATTTTCAGGGCCAAAACAAAGGTATTGTTTCAAAAATTACTTTTGAATTCACCAAAGAAAGGTATTTTTAATACATATGGAATTAAACCAAGAGGTAAATTATTACTGTGTATCCTGTTACTGGTCCCTGGGAGATACTAATGTCAAAAGGGATCAAGCATGATCAGCAAAATGCATTTAACTCACTGGAAAAAAAAACAACCAACAAACAACCTTGTAATTTTTTTAATTAAAGAGTATTACTTATGTTCCACCACTTATATGAATTTTGCACAGCTGTTTGCACTAATATGCGTTAAAATGGATAATTACCATGGCAATCATGGTATAAGAAAACACTCTTGCTCCATTTTAAATATATAGCCCTGCTTTTATCTCTCTCTTGCCCACAGACACACCTGATTTTATGCTATTTGCTTTCTTGTTTGTTCCTTTCTACTAGCTGGAGCCAAGAAATATTTCAGACACCAAATATTTGACACATTTCTGGATCTTATGTTAACAGCCTATGGGCTGTGGTTTTGGTTCCCTGTTTTAATGGTTAGGAGAAGCAAGAGGCAAACAGAATAGTGATGTTTATGATGAGAGGGTAGATGAAGGGGTGAGGAAAGCTGGGAATAGCTGAAGTGTGTCTGACACAGCAGTTTCTCTTCTGTATCACTATTTTATTTTTATGAGGCTGCAGCAAATTGATAGCTTCTGATACCATAGTCAATAAAACGTTGTGTAAATTCCAGCGATGGGCTGGAAAAAGATTGAATTAAAAGGGAGGTATTGGGTCACATCCATATTTCAAGTCATTTGTGTGCTGCCTTATCTCAGTACCTGAGGGAAACAGTTTCTTCACAACTAACCACCCAATTAGTACCTGCTGAGCACCCGATGTTTGATTTTCTTCTAGCAGTCCCTCTCTTTCGATGCAAACCAATTTCCTGACAGTTTCTTTTTCACCCCATAGGAAAACTTTTCTTAGCGAGTTTGGACAAGTTGCAAAATGGGATTTTAGAAAGAAAATTATTCAGAAATCTTCCCAATCCCAGAAAATATTTTTTTTGTAAACATGATGTGGCATTCTGTTTAGCCATAATTATTAATGCAGTTGCGTTACTGCTTCTGCCAGGAAGATTTCCATAGAGTCACAGGATAATTTGGGTTAGAAGGGACTGGAGCATGGTCCTCACCCAAATGTCTTCAGGCAGGCTCAGCCATGAGCTCAGATCAGCTGCTTGGGGATTTCTCTTGTCAAGTGTTGCAAAGCTCCAAGGATGGGGACTGCACAGGCCCCCTGGGCCGCCTGTGGCACTGCCTCAGTGTGTTCCTGGGGAAATTTTCCTCCTTGCATCAGTGTGACAATGCCATATTTTCAACTTGTCTCTGTTGTCTCTTGCCCTCTCCACCATGCACTGGTATAAGGGACCAGCTCCATCTTCTTGAATGAATGATGAGATCTTTTTTTATCCAAATCGTGTAGACTTGAGTACATCCAGTTTACAAACACCACCCTCCTCCCCCAAACCCAACACCACATGTCCACCTTTGAAAATTGTACTGAGGAATTCAGAGGTGACTTCTTCTGCCATCAACCTGGCCACAGTGTAAACCTAGTACAGCTACCTGTCTTTTCATACTTTGTAAGGAAAAGAACAAGAGCAACAAAAATCTTAGAGAGAGATCTTAGGGAGACTAAGATGGGGCTTTTTGGACTATCTCTGCATATGGATTTATTCTATTCTCTATGAATTTGAGAAAAAAAATTACATCCTTCAGCTGATTTCTGAAAGGCCTTAATGTTCATCATTACATTAATTTGATAGGCTACAACGAGTGTGAAATATATTTAGAGCTTCCCCTGCAAGTGATGGTGCTCATAATACTAAAATATAGTTTACACTTTATGCAGCACCTTTTATGAAGAAGGACTTCCAAGCATTTACAAACACAAAGAAACACAACCCAACAGGACTCTGCTTACCACTGAAATGCAACCTGGAGCTGGAGGTGAGTATTCAGCAGTGCACAACAGAAGAGGAGTTTATGACAGAACATAAAGAAAAATTTTGCACCTACCAGAAACTGCAAGGGGAATTTAGCTAAGCAAGATGAAATTCCCTAGCTCAGCATCTGGAAAGGACATCCTGCTTATGTACTTTTCCTCCTGGAAAAATGTCTCATTTCTGGCTCTTCGCACTCAGCCCTTTAGACCATGCTGACTCACCATGAGCAGTGGAACTTGGAGAAGATAACAGGGGTGAAACTGATGGGATTCAAAGAAATTGCTCTGAATAACAGATGGCATTTACCAGAGAATTATTTAAATTTTGGAGAGCTGAAAAGCTAACCTCTTGAACCAAGCAGCATTTATAGCTCACACTTCTAGGATGTCACAGGGTGATGTAAACACCCTGTGGAAAGAGGCATCACTATGTCAGGTTTTTCCAGAAGAGCAGCATTAAGCAATCCATACAGAATTGTGACGCCACTGTTAGCACCTTCAGGGTCCTCTGCTCCCCGGCAGCCCCGCTGGCAGGACTGGCTCTGCCCAGCCCGCCGGGCGCCCCGGGAGCGCGGCTGGGAGGGCGCCGCGGGCAGCCTGGGAGCGCCGCGGGCCGCGCCACGCTGTCAATGGCAGCTGCTGCGGACCGGCTGCTGCTCCCCACGTACTGCAGTGGGAGGGCTGACGGTGAACGGGGCAGCCGCGGCAAAATAAGACAAACTGTAACCACTGCGTAATCGTTCGTAAGAGCTAAAAATCAGTCTTTAAAGTAACAGCTGTGAGTGTGATTTATGCATCTTTCGTTAATGCACATTTAGTAATTACACGATTTTAAATTAATGTGATATTTACTGAATTGCTAGCACTTTGTCCTTTTAATTAAACACCTCTTTAACCAAAGCAAGGTTGGATCCAACATATCCAAATGAAGCACATAGCACTGCACAATGCACTTGAAAAATCTCAGATGTTTATTAGTGAGCATTGGTATCTAAACTTGGGAGACTTTTGCACCTTGTATGGACTACGTGTCACTATTGCCAAGACAAAGTCAAGTATAAATGACATCAGAATAAAAGCAGAGAGAGCAATGGTGAAAGAAGAAGACATTTTAACAGAGATCTCCAAGTGATTTTCTTTCTGGCCCCAGCTATGTGTACCAAAGTAATCCATGAACAGAGGTCATGTCACCCAGAGTATTTTGTATTGCCACTTTGTAACTTAATCGATTATTTATTGCTTGTTTAAAAATCGGGTCTAACTTCCATATTACCTGCCCTTTTGCATTCATACCACATTCATAGTTTTGTATGTTGTCCTTTTCAATAGGCAATACCAGTTTTTCTTCTCCATTTCATGCCTCCTTTTTTTTCCCAAACTTTACCCCTTTCTCACGGGGAGACTTTAGCTCAGCATCAGACTATGGAAAGCTAAGAGGGCATATTGCTGAGGGAGATGGAGGCAGCAGTCATGTCCATCTCATCGTTGAAAGCCATGGATAAAAGGGAGATACGAAATGTCAGGGTGGGATAGGACATCTCTGTGGCAGGCACTGCAAGGGACATGCCCTTGGGGTTGGCATTGCTGTGGAGCAGAGAGGACAGGCAGGTACTTTCAGTGCTGCTGGGGGCAGTGCTTTCCAGGAGGGGGCACAGTGGTGGGGCTTCTGTTGTACTTGGTGGCCCCCATGGCCTTTGTGCATCCCGTGCAGTGATTGTGGTGGAAGGTGGAGCCCTGCAGACAAGCTGGGAGCTGGGAGGTGCTGGCAGACCCACTCCCCACTGGCAGACAGCCCATGGAAGCACGTGGGCTCTACCAAACCCTGTGCTACACATTGTGTTATTTCACTCTTTTAGCCTTGGAAGTGCATGGAGGATCTTTGCCTGTGGGAAAGCCCAGAGGGAAACCTGAGATGCTACAACCTCCAAGTAGCACCTGAGACTTACAAGAGTGAAGTTGTTCATGGCCAGAACAAGAGCATTTACTGCTAAGGTGGTACAGAAGCAAAGAGGGCCTATTTTTGGTATTTTGCATGGGTAGATCCACTTGGCAGGGCAGATTTCCCTCCTGCCTGACAGGTGGAAAGTTCCAGAGTACCTGTGGCAGAGAAGGGCTGCAGAGAAATGCCACTTTCTCCCACTCACCTCAGCTCTTTCCTGCAGTGAGGTAATCAGGGGAGCAGATGATCAGCATAGTGTGGCTTCCAGTCTAATTGTCAGGAAAGCAAAGAGCTCAGCCCAAGCTACACTAAGCAGATTGAGTGCATCCTGCTGCCACCATCAGTGCTGCACAAAGAGGAGGGCAGTAGTCACTCCTTGTAATTCCTTAGCCTCAGTGAGACATTTAACCCCATTCATAGCTAAGGGCTGTGGCATTTTTGCCTGGTGGGAACATCCTGGAGCTGCAGGAAAGCAGTGAGGTGCTTTTGTGCCATGATGCTTCTGTACCCTGGGGCTCTCAGACAAAAACCATAGTCTGTTCCTGAGATACATCCTGAAACTCAGGGAAATGCACATTGTCTTTTGCCTGGTGCCCTTGGCTGCCTGGGAGCTGAGGCTGAGCAGAACAGAGCAACTCCCCAGCAAAAGAGCCACTGCAGCTGCCATCCTTAAAGTGGAGAAAACAACACTGACCACGTGCTCTCTCCTCCCAAACCTGAGGAGGTTAGGACAGATCTGGCTCCTTGCTGAGTTCTGTGGTGTTCTCCCTCTTTGTTGGCAAAGGTTTCACCTGCAGGTGAAACCAGAGAAGGGAAGGGCAGCAGAAACACAAGTTCTTGCAGCTTTTTGTGTGTGCTAGCAGACACCTTCACTGCAATGAGCCTCTGAGTTATAACCCAAGCTCTGCATAAACCAGCCTTTAGATCAACAGTTCTTTGACCTTTCTAGCAATTTTCCAATCCAAGGGTCTGCATTTTCTGAGGAGTCACTGAGCCCACTCCAAGGATAATCAGGGCTGTTTTCAGGTACATCCCTGCTGTTCTCCAGGATTTTATTTTCCCCTGAGGAGTTTAACTCTTATATCCTCATGCTAGGAGCAAGGGATCTGCCCCTCATTTAATCTGGTAATAATTTGTAGCATCTGTCAAAAAAATATGAATTGAACAAATTTCACCAGCATTAAGAACCTAGGATTCTCAGGAAATTCAAAATTTCTGAACAGATTTTAACAAAGGACAATAAATAGACCGTTCAGTTAGTGCAATTTCATTTTAGAACAGTAGTTTTCACTCAAAGAGCAATAGACTTGTTTTATAATAACTTCTCTCAGCAACACCCCTAAGTAGTCTGAATATTTCTTAATTAAAACCCATCAAATGGGAAAAATAATACATATTTCAAATCAAACACTGATGTGCTTATTTGAGGTCATAACCTAATATTATATGTCTTGGTCAAACCAGTCTTTATTAATATATGTATTTTCAAAAATTTTTACTGTAATTTGAAATTAGTATAAAATATTTAAAATCTCTGGTAGATAATATTTATAAAAAAATATTTCATGGGTACAAATACTTTGTAAATTATTTTTGCATATGCTATCCTGGATATAACAATCTGATCTGTCAAGACAGTATTACCATTTTAATAATTTCGATGTAGCCATAAGCCAATTACTGACTTTTAAAGGCAGTGAATATCAATAATGACTTTTCAGCACTTCTAGTTTTAAGGACTCCCTATGACCTGAGATAACTGAATTCCAGGACTGAAATAGAGGATTTTTATTTAACAACATGGTTACTGCCATATTCTGACTCTGCAAAACTATAAGTACGTACTCAGCTGTAAATCCACAAGTGTCATTGTCTTTAATGGCACCATTTGTGTGTCTAAAAATCAATCATGTATACACATGCAGAATTGGAATCACAATAACAGAAAACAGAGGCAATGATTAATTACCCAATTGAAAGCTGTTCACAAATACCGTGTCTGACAACTCTATAAATCCATTGAAATCTGTGTTAACAATAAATGATCAAAGCCTAATACTAAGGGTATAGCCTAATTGGTAGGACAGGAAGTGCTAAATTCAACAGGTATTAATGAAGATGACATTTAGACATTGGGGAAAATCTTTCTGGAATCAAGAGCAGTGAAATACGATCACAAATTTTTCAAGTAAATTATGGAGTTGCCACCACTGAGGAATTTTAAAGTCCTGGTCAGGAAAAATTTCCAGAGTTGGTTTTTTTTTCTGGTTTTACTCCTGCATCTTGTGGCAGAGGAGCAGGTAATATGATCTCTGCAGCTATGCTCCTACAGACCTGGTTTGTGTGTAGAAAAGGATTAGACCTTGATCTAAGAGGATTGGAAGGGAGCTGGACATCATCAACACACGGATAGCACCAGAGCCTGAGGGGGACTGTGCAGCCTTCTGCTGCTGATGTGGTATTCATCTAATATACACACAGGATGTATATTTATCCAATATATACTAGGAAAAGTTCTAGCCTTTGAGGCAAAGATCCCCAGCATACCTAAATCCAACACAAGTGAAAAGATCTGAGCACATTGTCCTGGGCCTTCAACTATGCTAGAAGAAAAGAAACACACTGTCCTTTCTGCATATTGCTTTTAAAGATCTGCATGGAGTAACAAAGCTCTCCTGCCATGTTTTTAATATGTTTATTTAGGTCTTTGCTGGACTGCTGTTTCTTTTTTCCCTGGGAGTCACTGCAGATGGTGCAAATTATTTTCCTGTATCTTCATCCCATGCAAAACCATTCTATAATGTAGAATAAGTAAGATGTGGACCTTGTTGAGGAAATTTCCAAGACATTGAGAAGGGACAGTGAAAGGGTGGTTGGCTAAGCAGGAACACACTGGAGCAACTTCAGGCAAACCTGAAAATAGCACATTCAGTCTGCTGCCTGTTTATATTGTTTACTCTTTTCTTGTGCAATCTAGTTTTACTGACAGCTGTGCTCTATTACTCATAGCTTCAGATAAATATTTTATACTATATTACTTATAGTTATTACTTTTAGGTGAAAGAAATAATTTGATTAAGCTACTCAAGGTCTGTTCTTTCCCCACTCCTTTTTTCTCTAGCCCCACACCTCACCCTTGTGAGTTGGCACCACCTGGGTGCCACAGTGAGGGCAGCAAGAGTGCACAAAGGGTGAGAGCCCCCACAGTTTCCCAATCAGCATGACAGTATTTTGGAGGTGGGGATAGAAGACTGTTTTAGCTAAGGAATAACCAAAATAGTAAGTAAGTTAAGAGATTTTTGGCCCATTTTTTGGCAGCAGTTTTAACTGCACTATCCTGAAATCTCCTGCAGCTCCTCTGCTTTCCTTGTAGCCTCCTTTTCCTGTGCTCTCTTTCTTCTTCTCTCAGATATCCTCTAGAAGTTCCTTGTCTCCCTCAGATGATCTCTTGTTCATCTTTCCTGGCCAAACAAATTTGTCTTTCAGTCCTTCACACATCTCTATGCCAGATCCTTCATACTGTCTGTTTTTCTGATATCTCCTTAAGGATAACTAGTCACCAGTTCAAAAACAGAGACCTTATTTTTTCCTTCAGATGTCTCCCTTCTTGCTCTGGTTTTTATCTACACCATCATCATGATGTTGGTCACTATGGTGTGGGCCAGCTTTGATATTGCTCTTTTTACCTGTGTTACTACCATATCTAAACCTGTGTCCATGTAATATTCCCCAAATTTCTGCCTTCCAAACAAATTCATGATGTCCTATGTGTCCTTGGCCCTGTGAGGTGTTGACTGCTCCCTGGCCCATATTGTTTTAATAAGCTGTATAAGTGCTTTGTAACAGCTATTTTAGCAAGAACAAAAATTCTTTAGTGCCTTATGCTAGGGATGAAAACCAGAGAAGGGGATGTTCACCAGCTATTGCTACTACCTTCTTTTGCATTGGTTTTGTTCTCTTACCAGAGAAATCCTGAAGTCATGGAAGAACTGAGGACATCACCATGAAGGTTCCTATCACATTTCTGACAGTGCTGTGCATGATATTTCTTTTGTAACAGTGCCATTGTTTGCTGACATGGAATTTTGGATATCCCTGTCTGCACAGAGATTTCATGGTCAAATTATCCCAGGAGACAGAAATATGTGTAAATAGGAATGTGATATCTTAACTTTTGCAAGTAAAGTTTATGGATGATCTTCAAATCTTTAATAATTTTGTAAGGAAGGAAGCAGAAAGCATTTTTCTCACTCTACTTGGAAATGTGCCAGATTGCTGTTTATCTGTGATCTTCCCAGCAATCTACAAAATTTGAAGCCTGGATTGATGCATATTTAGGTCTTGGAATCAGAAATTTCAGTTTGATGCCACTTTCTCATCAAGTGTAGAGTATGGTGTACATCTCCAGATGGCCTATACAAATGCTCTGCCGTACTTCACTCACTTTTTGAATGTCAAGCATCTCTGGGATTCAGCACATCACCAATTAGCATCTTATATCCATTTGACAGAAATGATTCCTCATTATTTCATACATTTCTTTTTAAATAATATTTGCACACTGATTTCCCCTTCTGATAAGAGAAAGGAAGATAACTCTAAGATCAGGGACTGTTTGTAAAGCATTTTTCTTCTGAGCTGTGCTGAGTTTACACTTGTTTAAGCTGGTGTCCATCTCTGTGTTGAGGCTCTCTCAGTGAAGGGCATATTTTGGTCTTACACAGCACTGAGCAAACACTCAGCACTTTTTAATTTTATTATTAACATAGGAAATTATCAACAGTATTCCACACCCTGATCCTCTCACCCAAGAAGCAAAGAAGTGCAGGGTACAAGAAACTGCCTTTCCACTTAAAGCTGCCCCGAACCCCCTACTGATTGCTTCTCTGAAATCCACATTTACCCAGCCTCTGAAACACTTAGAGCTGCCATTGCTATCCAGAATGCTCTGAAATACACCTTTGTACTTGTTTGAAGAGATGCCTTTACCAGCCTGCTTTGCCCACAGTATACACTTGGCTTCCACACATCCCTTAAAGTGTGCACTCACACCCCTTTGCATGATGCCTGATAAAAGAACCACAACTACAGACTCAACTAAGCAGATCTGACTCTTAATACTGCAATGCCAGAGCCTTTCAGCTACATGTTTTCAAACCACAGATGCATGTGACAGAAACCAGCTTTTGTTTAGAAGCCCAAACTGCTCACAGCATCACCCAAATCCGGGAATGAGTACTTTCAAGGAAAATGTATGAGCAAGATTTTCCACAGAGCTGGCAATGTTGGTGACATTGCAGTCCAAATCCTCCCTATGTGGGCAAGCTATATTTAGCCTCAAAACTACATCCACCTCCATGGATGAATAGGGGTAATTAATAAGGTGTGCTCCTCTATGGATTGCACTGCTTAGTTCTTTCATGCACGTGTGTGTGAATGTCAGAGCTCTTTAAGGTGTAAAGGAGGAAGCCAAAGAGAGCTGCAAGAGGGAGAGGGTGGAATGTTTCCTGGGGACAAAGAGTGCCCAGGAATTCTGAGAGCTGAGTCCTGTTGTGCATTAGCCTGGTGACAGCATGGGAAAACCTGTGCATGCAGATACAGGTGGGAAAGGGAATGAAGCTGCTTGATTGTATTTTTAATATGTAAACATTTGCATGGTAGTGATAAAAGCAAAGGTGGCTTTTCAAAAATAGAAATACGTGGGTGTTTTTTCTCTGTACCCCTTCTTTCCACCCTGTGTCTTGTGGTGAGGATGGCTGAACTTGTGTGTCCTCTGCTCACAACGCACAAAACAGGTCAGGCAGGCCAGCAGCTGCAGGGAGGAACTGCAACTTTTTCAGAATGGCTGGGGCTGTTCAGTGCCTCCCACAAGCAGTGTCTGCAAAACTGAGGAGAACATCCAGTGACCCTGTGCTCAAGCCCAGACCCTAGCCTGGGCTAATGCTTGTGGCATCCTAAATTCACCTTCCCAGGTCAAGCTGCTGCTACCTCATGAATGCAGGGCCACAGCAGCATTTGCTCTGTCTGCAAAACCATGGGTATGATCTCACTGAAGAGAGAGATGAATCCATCAGGATTTTACAGCTGAGGTCCTGTCCCTCTCACGCTCTACCTGTGCAGCTCAGGTGACCTGTGAGTGCTGGTGACATCCCACCACCCTCTGCTTTCAGGGCACGTGTGTGGGTGCATGCAGCTCACCCTGGGCATGTGAGGCTGGTGGCTCAGCCGCCAGCTGCAGTGGTGTAAAACAGCAGAGGCTCAGTGATGCTCTGCTGAGATGCTCACTCCTCACACCTGTTCAAACAGCAAATGTACCCACGGGAACATGGAGCAAAAGCTGCTGGAGAGAGATGCAAAGGGAATGGGGACACAGGAGGTGGCACTATGAGGCAACAGAGCCCAGTCTTCATCAGCTTTTCCACTTGTTTTTGTTTTGTTTTGAAACAAACATGTCATGGGCAGACACAGAAAATAAAATATGTCCCTGCATTCAGTTTCTCAGGTAAAATCGTAAAATGTATGCAAGCAGTTTTTTAAAATGCATATTATTTTTCTGATAGACCAGAACTGCTGGAGCAGATCAGATCTCTCAGTTAAATATGCATTCATACATTTTTAAAAAATGTATAATATTGACTGCATCAGATGTAATGGCTCCTGTAGAGTCATTACGGTGCACAGTGCAGGCTCTTTATTTGGTATTGTATCAATTTGTAGGGTGGACTGTCATGGTGTTAATACAGATGTATGTTAATAACAGTATGGAAGCAGAGAAAATGCTGCATGCCAGTAGCTGGATTTTAATTCCAGCATTTTAGCCTGTTAAAAATATATCCAAGCTTAAATCCTCCCTTCCCCTCTGCCCAGTGAGCATGGTCTGAAGCAGGGTCCTGTGTTGGTGGTGCATGCAGGTCACCAGCTCACAGCTGGGGACAGGTACACACTGGATGTACAACAGGGAGCTGCAATGCAGGGTGGAAGAGAGGGAATTTGGCCTGAAAGATCAGCTGGTTCATGTCTTCATTGGCAAATGAAACTGCTTTCAGGCTACAACACAGGATGTGTGAAAAGATCAGAAAATGGCTTGATTTGTGTTTGCTTTGACTTGAGATAAAAATGTCTAATGTAATTTCAGTTAAAGTATCAAAGGAAAAATATGTTTACTGAGCTCAGATACAATATTGCATGGCTTGAGCACGTGAACAATTTTTACAGCCAATTTATAAATACTTTAAAAAACTGGTTTTCTGTAGAAAAACAAACAGCTAAAGAGAAATAAACAGCATCCCTGCAATAATTCTGTAACTTCATACGGATGTAACCCAACAGCTCACAGAAGAAGCCCTCCATGTAAAGGAAACCAGAGAAACTATAATGATTTTCAGATACAGTTGACAAGAGACCATTTAGTAAACTTTTATTTTTTTTAACTAACAGTATGCAGGGATGTTGTATTCTAGGCTGCTACTAATAATCTCATCAGAATGCAAAAGCAGTGACTGTGTTATAAAATCAATGATCTGTTATATTCTGCAAGAATTTACAAAAGCCTAATGTCATTTACTACACCATGAGAACCATACTTGGATTAAAAAAACAAAAAAACCCAACAAAAAAACAGAATTAAAAAAATTATTACAGATGATGAAAAAAACCCCCTGTTTGCTAATGCCAAGTTTTAAAGATATGATACATCTTAGGGTTAAAAAAGCATATATTCTGAGTGCAGGAAAGGGAAAGGCATTTATGTTTGGGAAAGTGTCAGACAACAAGTCCATCTGAACCACACTCACATCACAGCTTTGCTGTGGCTGGTCAGTCTCCATCACCCTGCAGTGGCTACTGGCTTTGTGCCATAGGCTCAGGCTCTGGGGAACTTTGCACAAGAAGTTTATGGGGAAAGGAGGGGAATTGTTCCCTAACAATTCTGACAGAAGAATGAATGCACCATTGCTAGAAATTGGTTTTCAAATAATTGCAAAGGAAGGACTTCTTTTTTATTTTTATTTTTTTTTTATTTTATACAGAATAAATGAAGCAAAACCTAGGCAGACCCAAGACCTTGCCATGCACTGAACACATCATCATCATCATAATGGTTATTTCTTTTCACCAGCAATAAATGTGTTTTGCAAACATAAACTAATTAAGCCCCACAACCTTGGAAATGAGTCTGTAATTTCCTATAAAAGGGGAAACTTAGGCGAAGGCCAGATTGTGACACACTTACTAAGTACAAGCGCTCCACAAGTAGCTCCATTGACTTCCTCGAGACCCTTTTTGGTGTAATGTGTAGTGCAATGAGAGGTATCACAGCCTGGTGTTAAATGCCTTGCCTGGAGGCTCACAGTGACTCAGAGCGGGGCGGCACCAGGCTCGGGGACCCAATTCCAGCACTCCCTGGGTTGTAAATTGTGCCAGAGCTGATTGGAGCTGCGTGTGTACACCCAAGGGGAGCAAAAGGCCTCTCACAACTCCTACCTGTGAGCCTTGGACTCAATCCCCCAGTCCAGGCTGGGGGAGAAATGAAACTGCAAAGAGCTTCTTGGAAACAACCTGTGATGAGCTGTGCCACTTTGGAAAAACTGGAGGTGCCTCTCACCCTGGTGACAATCTGTGCCAAAGGTTAAAATGAGTCCTGCCATAAAAAACAAGTCCTTGTTTGGGCAAATGGGAAGGCAGAGGATATTTGCCTGGAAAAGGGTTGGAGAGGGGAGGCAGGCAGGCTGCCCAGGGGGGCTCAGAGCAGTTGGGGCTGGGGCTCTGGGCTGGCACCCAGCAGGGATGCAGTGACCCTCCCCAGGTACCACGAGGGAACCATCTCAGCTTGGGCACAGGGTGCAGGGGCTGCCAAGAGTGCAAGGCTGGGACAGAGAGTGTCTGTAAAGGGAAACTGCACTCCCCATGATAAAGAGACAGGCTACCACATGTCCTGCAATTGCAGGCCATAGAGAAATGAGAAATGGATGGCTAATCTGTTCTTGAATCATGGTTTGAATCAGGTGCATTGAAAATAGGAAAGATGGGCCCATGTAGCATGGTAAGGACTTAATATGACACTGAGGAATTGCTCCCTGACTGCCACAGGTCTCTTACAAATAGCTCCCAAGCAAGACTTCGAGGTGGCATCAATGCAGTCACACAGGCAGGTCAAGCAAAGGAAAGCAGCCCTGGAATTCCCAGGATTCTGTGTTTGACATTGGCTCTTCAAAACTGTTCTAAGTATCATTTTTGTAGTGATACACAGAGGTTGGTATTTCAGGTGAGGCACCTCTGGAGAGCAGACAGCCTACAGGTATAAAGATTTTGGAATAAAGCTTTTACACTTTCAGACTTGCACATTCTGGACATGCTGAGGTGCTGTACACTTCTGCCAGCAGTGGCAGCTCATCCTTTGGGGTCCTCATTAACTTTGCTAAATTTCAGGTGGATTCTTAAGATTAAGCAAGGAAAGAAATATTTACTTATTTTCCTAGGCTTTCAATGCAATCAAGTCATGTGTAAGAGGATGCATTTAATATTGGTTAGATTCTCTTTGGTGGTAATAAGCAGAGAATAGTTTCAGACTTTAAGCAAGTGGACTAACAAAAACGAAGGAAAATACATTTGCATATAAAAAACTCAAAGGGAGGAGTCAGCGTACATTATTCAAAAGGTCTTATTTCAGTCTAGAGTTCTGGGTTCATTTTGAGGCTTTTTTAACAACAAAAAAAAGAGTGGAACTTTCTTTTACAGAACAGTGTGAAAGTTTGGTTTGCATTTCCACGTTGGAGGCCAATGTGACAATAAGTGAAAAGATGAGAGCACCAGCAGCTCTGAAAGGCTGCATTTTCTCCAAGCCTTCTGAGACATGCTTGTCCTAATGTCCCTTTTCTCCCTCCTCTGCTATTGCTATTTTCATTTGCTGACAAGCCCAACATTAAACATTTGCTGGAGTTTTCATATCGATAGTACGTTATATTGCCATTACTGAACAGTTTGGGGCTTTGTGGCTAGCTACCATGACAATAGATGCACAGCCTGGAACCAGTTTTAGTTAATTAGAGTCAATCAATCCAAACTTTGCTAACTTACTCATGTGAAACAATAGTATAATGAACCAAAGTCTGCAAGATGATTGGGAAACACAAATTATTGCACCCTGATAAATTAAATGTGACTATTGCAAAATCTTCCTTCTAAATGAATACTCAGAGAGAGAATGTATGGGTGAATAAGCATAATTTAAAATAAAGAAAAAAATTAAAGAAGCTGTTATAACCCCACTTCAATGTTTTCATTTTTCTTTAAAAGAAATGGAAAACGAGATTGCCGTATATACAAGACCAAATGGGTATAACATTTTTAAGATTAAAATTTTTCCACCAAGTAGTCCTATAAAATTGACTCCTCATCATTTGCAAGCTAAATTTCACTACACACGTGGTGTCTAAAGAAGAGCAATCATTCTGTTTCTTTTGTCCTTCACAACTGCTTATTTTTCAAAGCTATTTGCTAAATGTTTGTCTGACCTTGACAAGGAAAAGCCCTGAACCTTACAAACTGGGATACTGCTGTCAGATAGCCTTTACTCACAGACAAAAAGACTTTTTTCTCCTCTTTTATGGTGATAAATATTTCCCCCATGCTCAGAATTCAACTTATGCACCGAAAGAGAACTCACCTTCCCCAACTGTTTTCTCTTGATTTTCCAAAAGCAGTATTTTTAGAATAAAAGGATCCAGTTGATAAAAAGAGTACCAGTATAGCATTTAAGCTTTTGTATTAAAATTGCATTTTGGTTAGTGAATTGGCCTCTAATAAGCTACTCAAATGGTGTATGGCTTTCACAGGGTCTTAATTTTGTCCAGGATGCTTCTTACATTTCTTATTCACAGTTTGTCCTTCACATGTGATACAGGGTACAAAAGGAGCCCGATGGCAAAGAACTGAGGACCTGTCCTAAAGAAATCAGTGTGTAGGCAGGCAGTAGATGAAATATGGTGCACACATGGACCAGCTGAGCCACAGAAGATTCTCAGAATTAAGGCCCATGAGATTTAAGAAGTGAGTTTAAATGAAAGAGAGAGGGACTCTTGTATCATGGTTTCACAAACCAGCAAGAGATTTGAAAATCTGGATGCATCAACCAAGGTCTTTTCTGTAAATATTTCATATTATTTGTTTGATCAAACAGCCCTTTCCAGAAGGAGCAAACTGTTTCTATATGTTGATGTAGTCACACAGGTTTGGGGAGGAGACATTGATGTAGGGCAGAATTTTATCTATTCTAAAGAAAAATTTCAGATCTTGAAGCTTCTAGGATAGGAAAGTTTGTGCTGGAGACTGCAGGTTTTTTCCCAGATGCCTCCCAAACAATCAGTACTGAGGGTTATGAACATTTGTACTGCTCAATCACAGGTGTGTTAGGTAAGAAAAGCTGGGATCTTTTCTTCCCCTTACAGAAGTAATCACATTTTCCCTGCCATGTGTATTTGTCTATTATTTTCCATGAGCAATGCTAAAGTCGTATGTTGTTTCAAACATACAAAGGCATATTAGGAACTGAGTAATAAAGCTGATGGATATTTATTTCTCCTCTTACCTAACATTTTAATGTTACATGAATTCTGCTTCCCATTCAGAGGCTAATATGAATTTGGTTTTGAAAGAAGATAAAAATCTGGGTGTCGTGTACACATTGCTCATGTCTAGACTGCATTTATACCAGCAATTTGAGATAGGTTTTTTTGGAACTGAATCATTTAGGACTTTGAAAACTGGGCATTTGGCTAAAAGAAAGATTCTGAGATAGCACTTTTACATATCACAGTTGGATTCCTAAAGCTAAGGCTGTGAGCTGTTAACAACAAATTCAATCAAAACCATCTGACAGACACTTCTAAAGCAGTTCAAAAGATCTAAAATTATAGCTTTCTCTGCCATGCAGTGAAGGGGTCAAGAAAACTAGTAAAATAAAAATGTGAAGGGTAATAGGGAAAATTTATTAGCACCTAAAAAAATTTACAGTACAGATTTTTCAGAAATTTTCCTAGAAGAAATTTTCTACAGTAATTCCACTCTCCATCTTTTTCTTCCACGTTCTGAATTTTCCCTCCCATGTTTGATTGCAAACACACCTGAAATACAGCTGTTGTAAATAAAGGAATTCAATAAAGCCCTTATCTAATATGCTCAGTAGGTGCATAGTCCTGGTTACAGGTAACCAGTACTTCTGGTGTTTGTTCTACCATGACTATGTATTAGTGAGCTATGGGAATTTTGTCAAGCAAACTTCTGCTATTACAAGTTTTGGTGGAGAATTTAAAAAGGAAAAAAAGGAATAAAGTACATGGAAGTAATGAAATACACCTGAATACACATGAAAAGCATCTGAAATACAGTGTTGTCTCATTATGTAAATCTGGAAGGCGAATCTTAGAGTTCAGGTCAGGTTTTTGTTAAGGGCCTAAAATAAGGTCCTTTAACTCCTGGAATTCAAGGTTTGATTTAATATGCAACATGAGTCTAGACAGTACTGTTTTGTACATATATTTAGGGAACTCCTTTAAATATCTCTTGGATGGGAACTCATCTGAATCCAGTTACCTTCACTGATATGCCTCTGACTGAATAAGTCACAACATGACCTTGCAAATTTAAATCTTCAGTAGAAAAATGATGAGAAATTAAGCCATCCATTTTGCTCTAACTTTTCTGTATTCTTCATCCTCAGATTACTGCTTGGCATTCATATCCTTTTTCCTTTCCTCCACAGCCCTCTCCGTTTTGTTTGAAAACACAGAAATCATGATACAGACAGAGAATTATCGCAGTTTTCCCAGATGGGGACAACCACAAGTGCCTATCAATATCCCGACACTGCTGTGCTCTTTATATATGGCTTTTTCCTTACCCATCATTGACCTGACCATGTCCTTTTGCAGTTACTTAATAACTGTGAAGTCTTTGCTGATAGCATGCTGTTCACAAAATAGGTTTCTCATCCTTAAATATACAATAGAAATACCCTTGTTTACTTTACACTAGTCATACCAGTGAACACAATTCATATTTGCATCTAAATTTCTATGCAGATGCAAAGTTTAGTTAGCCTCTAGCAATGTACACTAGGAATGGGACCAATGATTATGCACAATTATACCACTGTTAATGACCGTAACTAGGAAATGGGTGAACCTGTTTCATTTTCTATAAATCACACTGGTTCCTCTCTTACCTTCTTCTCTTCCCTCTGAAAGATCCCTGTATAATGTAGTTTAGAGCCAAATGATTGCAACAGGGAGTCAAACTGGTAAGTAATTCTTCCATCTTGTGATAACTATGTCCTTTCCTAAATAATTATCACTCA
>VZRX01012177.1:198192-231769 GCA_013398075.1 Notiomystis cincta
TTTTCTCAAGGCAATTTTTGTGTTACCATTACCTGCTCTTTGTTAATTTCTTGTTGCTTATGCATTTATATTTTAGTGTTCAAAAGCTAATCCAAGTTGTCTGTCTCTGTGAGGACCGAATTTATTTAGACAAGACTTGCATTCTGAAAAATATCCCAAAAAAATTCCCAGGACTGGAAGAACATTCAGAATAGTTTGACTCATCAGCCAGCCACAAAGTTGAGTTCATGAAATGCCACTTTTTTTCTTCGTCTTTTTTTACTTTACTATCAAAGTAGTAAAATATTAAGTTCTGAGCTTAATAGTATGATTTGGAGAACTGGACTACCAGTATCTAGAGATTTCCTGTAGAGGCAGGCTCAGAAGCACAAATATAAATTCTGTGGGTTGAATAGGGAGGTATTTAAATTCAATCTATATGAAATGCTAAATATGTGTACATTTCTGTCTTGTTCCTCCCTAGAACCTGGCTGTGGGAAGAAGGGCCAGGCACTGAGCACTGCCCAGATTGTGGCAGCTGGTGTCCTCCTCTGAGGCTAGACACCAGCCTGAGTAGGACATATCTATCACTCTTCTTCAGATAATTTCTCTTGAGCAGCCAAAGATGACCAGGGTGATACAAAGACAAAGCATGAAAGAGTGCAGACACTTAAATGAGTACTTCCTGCATTGACTCTTATGCGATTCATAACAACAAAAAAAACCCATATATAATTGGGAAAGATGTCCAGATACTAATGGATTTCATAGGCATTTAAAGATATATTTTCATATGTCTGACACAAGAACTGCAACAACTGAAAGAAGCCTGGCAGTAGCCTTCTTTCTATACCAGGCATGCTATGCACTGGACAGTTGCTCTGCATGTACTTCCTTCACTCCTTCCTTTGCCATATCGTGACTTTCCACAGAATAATCCTTACGTGGTTTCCTCACATTCATTTTCCAAAGGAGAGTTGGTACTCAGCAAGAATTCAAATTCAAAGGGAGAAAACCACAACATGTATCATCCACACATTAAGACTTGTTTGCATACTCCACAGGTTTCCTTTATTCCCTTTCCTGGGACAATATAAAGCCTAAAAAAGATGTTTTGGTAAACATCAGCAACATTATTTCTGATAAACAAACCAGGGACAGAGAATTTTTCCAGATCCTGAGATCAACTAGCATGAGGATGGGCTTTTCTGGGCCCCTTCTCCATAGTCTAATACAGAATTAATTGTTCTTTGTGTGTGTTTTCCACTCAGTGTATATGGAGTAACCTGGGTACCAGGTGCAGCAGTGCAGCCCATTAAAGAGGTGCTCTCAAGGGTATAAAAATGGGAGAATGTGTTTTATACACGTGGATGTGGGGAGAGACACCTAAATATAAATTGGAAGTAAATATACCAGGCCACTGTCCCTGAGAAAGGCACAAGTGTGATGGTGCTGTAGCCAAATGCAGGACTCATGAGATTTGGGGTGAAATACATAAATGGATGAAACTCCTAAGAAAGGTGACAGAAAAGGAAGAGAGACCGGCAAGATTATTTAATTGACTTACTGATCTGATTTTTTCAAGATTTTTTTTGTTTTGCTTTCAGTAAAGAAGCTAGCATTGGAATCAGTGCCCCTTTTCTTGGTGTTCTAGTTTCTAAAAATGCTCTGGAACTGAGTGTAGTTCAACAATTCAGTTGTTTGTGGTTTTTTAATAACTAAAACAATCACCACTAGTGCAACCTGGTCTGGAGTACCAGAACCTTTTATTTGAAACTGTCTTTTAGTAATAAAATAAAAATAATATTAACATATATTGTAGCTGAATGTCTTTTTAATAACTAAAGTTTACAAGAGGGAAAACTAATTATCAAATGATAGTTTATTAATGACACTGATTTGATTTCAAAATAGATTTAATAATACATTTAAGGTTACACCGTCTTAAAGGAAAACTTTATGTGCTGCTTCATTGGAAAAATGGTACTGATATGTGTGCGTAGGACCAAGTTTGAGCATGTATGTGGATTCCCATTAAGTGAAAATTCAGAGCTGTGGATGTGTTCTGTCAATCCTGAAATAAAAAAACCCAAACCACAAACCCAAAACTCCCCACAAAAACGACAACCTGTACCTTTTATCTCTGATGTCATTTCCATGAATTATTTAAATGAATGGATTACAGTCATGTAAAATGAATTTTCAAATTAAGCTGTAGACTTCAGTGGGAGTAATTTGGTTCTCAACATAGCTGTTATTGAGGAAGTGCTTGATTTTATTCTGGTTGCCATTTCAATCAAGTGTTTATGAAGCTTTGGGCTATGGGAAAAATTTCCAATTCTTTCCCTAAAGAAGTTCAACTTGTAAGAAAGGAAGAAGGAAGCCTACATTTTACAATGTACTAAGTAAATTAAGTTTATGACAGTCTTATGCTTTATTAGTGTTTCAATGAAAAATAAAATTTAAATGTAGAAACTAAAAAACATTTATTTTAAATATACAATGACATTAAATATGGTCACTTATCTTCAGTTTGCTCCATTAGTTTGACAATATCATATGCTAATAGCTCTCAAATCATAAGAAATAAAGACTAAAACTAAAAGGCAATCTTAATGCTTGATATTCACAGAGACCTAAATTAGGTGTAATTGTAATGAAACTAACATATTTAAAACAAGTAAACTGTGAAAATCAGTCCCCCAGTCCCTTGCAGTGCTTACTGACTTTTCACTTGTCAGCTGTTCTGCCCAACATCTCGCAGCAATAGCAAGGTACCAGGTGAGGATGTTTGAGCCAGATTGCAAAACTTTAAAACCAGTGAGTAACTTCCTTCTTTTCTTTAGGAAACTGTTTTTATAACAATGCTCCTTTCTGGACACTTAGAAGGACTCGTTTGTTGGAGGGAGAAAAAATGAAGAGAACAAGGAATGAACTTTGGCCATATAAATTCCTTTCTTGAAACATCATGCCCATAGTTATATAGCAACTGCCCAAAGAGCACTCGAATCTCAAATTCCCCTAAGACTTATCTTCAAGCATTTTAGTTTAGATGTACAAAATATTATTGTTTGATGAGTATTGTAAATTGGAAGTATTGTAAAATGAATCCCTGGAGAATCAGCTTCTTCCTAGATATGTTATAGATGCAGTTATGACTCCCATTTAGTGGTGCAAACTTTTTCTCTCATATACTACAGTTTGAAGTTACTTAGAAAAGAGTTCCTCAGAAGTAAATAATTTAATCTGCTGCCTGAGGGGAAAAAGGATTAACTGCTGCAAACCATCTTTAGATGCAGATGAAAAATATCTGAAATATGGGAAGATACAGTAAAACAACAAGATAGCCAGTAAAATATGCACACCTTCCATAGGAATAATCATAAAGAGAAATAAAATGCAAAATAAAAAAATTGGAAAGTGTATATATAGCCTAAGAAACCAGCAATCATAACAGCATCACATTGCAGCCTACTGCAATGTAAAGTTGAGACAGTGGTTCATGTAACCCACCCAGCAATGATCGTGGTGAGAGGCCATGTACAGAAGAGAATAAGGGCAGAATAAACACATGCAATATTTCTTCCTAACTTTTTCCTATCCCAGGCCAGACTGATGAGATCAGACTGCAGACTTTTTTTCCAGAATTCCCCATGCTC
Source organism: Notiomystis cincta (assembly GCA_013398075.1). Classification (NCBI taxonomy): domain Eukaryota; kingdom Metazoa; phylum Chordata; class Aves; order Passeriformes; family Notiomystidae; genus Notiomystis; species Notiomystis cincta. The sequence continues at coordinate 201,831 of VZRX01012177.1, forward strand.
AATAAGTATTCCTAAATTTCAGAACACCTCCCTGTAACCCCGAGGTCATGCTTCTGAGTTTCCACAGTGTCATATATTTCTCCTCTTGTCCCTGTAGCACACATGGAAACTCAAGAAAGGGAGGCTTTGCATTAACCTAGAAACAAATTCATTCAGAATCTCTGAAAAGATATTAAATTCTCTGCAGGACTGAGCAGCCATAAAGACAGCTTGTACTACTCAAGGCTAAGGAGTGTTGCAGAAAGGGGAAAGGCATGGAGTGGCTTGCTCTGCTTTCTCTCCATCATGTCCCCAAGGACATCACTGTGCACGATGGCATTTGCTCCACCATACAGGAAGGATAGAAAACTGCAAAGGTTGCTTCAGAGAGAGCCACGACAGCTGTGACAAGATGTGGCAAAACTGATGCCAAGTGATGGTATTATACACACTGCATATCCATGTGGCAATAGTGAAAGTTACAGGAAAGAGAAATACAGCACTACTAGGAGAGAAAAGCTTCTGTTTCCATTTTCTTCAAAATCATCATTGACAAATGAGTAGTCCTCTAGGGTGTAGTTCTTTACAATCCACTCTCACCTCACAAAACAGAAAAATTTCAAAAAGAGGCTTTCTTGTACAAAGCTCCTCAGACCCCTGAATCAGCTGATAACAGCATCTTTTGTTTCCAAACCACATTTCTGCTCTGCTACCACATGCATGCTCAGTTCCCGCAGTGCTTGGGTCAGAAGAATATCCCATTTATTTTGGAAAGAAATGCTTCTTGAGAGAACACTTGAAAGTGAGGACCTAAATTTAATCTCTCACTCCTCAGCCTGGAGCATCACAAAAACACATTTATAAGACCTGTGAGCACAAAGACTGTAGTAACAGAATTTACATAAAACACCACTTAAAGGAGGTCCAGCACAAACTTTGAGAAAAGAGTAAGGATGGGAATACTTTATAGAGAAACCATATACATTCCATTTAGATAGATAGAAAAGGGTAGGGGGAATTGTACAGCAGTGTGTTGGTTTGACTCAAGGGGTATTGTAACATTTTTATTTGCTTTCTGCCTCTGTCCTTAATTGGTTCCTTCTGTAGCACTAGCAGCAGCCCTCCAGAGTACACAGTCAGATGACAGTCATGTTATGTCGATCTTCTGACAGATGTTTACTGATTTATCCTTAGGAAGGATTTGGTTTCCAGATCTATCTTCCCAGGCATAAGCAAAAGACATAACATGAGAGGGTTTTATTTAATTCATAACTTTGTCCTCTCGTGCTACAGGTACCTATTTAAAAAAAAAATCAAAAAAGGAAAGAAACAAATGTTTACGTCGAAGTTGCATTATGATAATAATAAAAAAAAAAGAAAAATAAGAAGACTGAAGTTTAATAAATGAACTCAATATTCTGGTAAGAATGAATAGGTAGCAAGGAAATAGGCCAGAGAAGCAACAAGCTGAGGCATCACATCTGAATCCTGACTATTTTTAAAGGATACGTTTGGAGAAGATAATTACTGGATCTTCCACTGGAAGGTGCTCATAATAAAATGATGTAAAGCATTTAATTCCTCAAATGCAACTTGGGAAAATTATATTGCCTGTTGCAAGAAGTTTCTTGTAAGGAATTTTCCGTTTGAAATGCTTGATTGAGTCAATCAAAAGATGGGATATTACACATTTGATAATTTTGCACATGACAGACAGTATTTCGTACCGGTAGGTCATTTGATTCTCTGCAGGTGGCTCTGTTGGTTTCTGGAATATTATACTGTGAATTACATGTTACACAAATGAAAGGCTGTTATAATTCTGGATAACATTGTATTTGATTCTATAAACATCTTTAGGCCTAATGCAAAGATCCCTTTGAATAATTTATCCAGCTAAGTGTCTGTGGTCCCAAACTTCTAATTTAAAAATGTTGATAAATGAAGTATCTCTTTAGCTAATAAATGAAGTATCTCTTTAGTTATCCTTTGTCAGCAACATTCATTTTAATGGAAAGTGAGTTTACAGGGTTACATGATTGAACTACTGAGCCAAGTCAGTGTTGGCAAATGATGGGCTAAATTATTGATGTTACACACTAATGAATTCTGATGAGAAATAAAATACAGACATTACATTTCAAGTGGTTCATAATTATTTTTGCACTTTAAAAGCAATTTTATTCTTTTTCCAAATCATACCGGTTCTGTAAAACAAAAACATAGTTAGTGATTATAAGCAAAATTATTGAGTTTGAGGCAAAAATGCTTCTGTAAGTTTTCTTATGCAAGTAAAATGCTATTCACTCTAGGATTCTGATTTCTTCTTATACTTCTGGGAGAGGATAATTAAATTAAATGTCTAAATTTTAAACTGCTGTCTTTAAACAAAATAATCTACTTTTCAACCATAGTTAAGAGTTCAGCAGATGAGTTTATAATCTGTGATATATCATCATGTTTTCCAGAGATGTTCTGAGCTCCCATAATTAATTCAGGTGACGACAAAAACAGAAGAGCTGCCAAGAAGGAGCTTTCAACATGTAAACAGTTTATCATTAAACCTGTGTTTTGATATATGTTTAAAATGGGTAGAAGGAGGTTACCAAACTTCAAATAACCCAAAGTGATGTTGTAAGGTTGAATCATTAATTTAAAATGTCATTTCTCTGAGCCTTTACTCACTGTACTGGATAAAGAAATTAAATTCTGTAGTTTTTACTTATAAAACCAGAGCTAAGCATTTGCTCATTTGGCAACGGAATAAGTTCATAAATCCTATTCTTAATCTCGTCTTCCTACAAATGGGCTTTATTTAACTCTTCTTAATTATACACTAAAAGTTTCTGTCAATTGCTGGAGAAGGAAAACTATGAAGTGTTGCTTCATTTTCTTAACAACTAAATAACCATCTTACTTGCTGGATCATTGTTATATTTTCTTGTCAATCAAAACAACAAGTGGTGTCTTGAAGGAGCAAGTACCTGTGAAACCATTGTGCTTTTACATGAGAAGGGAATTTTGTGAAATAAATTATTGATATTTGAGACATCATAATATTTGGCCAAGGTCTCAAAAGAGATATTCATGAGATAGAGAATCAGCATCATAAACCTCAGTGTTACCTATAATTTAGCCTTAAACTTTTCACAGAATTGTAATAAAATACTTTGAGATGTTTTGATTGTGTATCTGTTTCCCAAACTGTCCCAGATAGCCATAACACACCTACTCAAACCAAGACAGCTAAGCTCTGCACACAGGTTCAAGGATACCTATCCATTTTGCTGGGGAGAACTTGAACTTTATTTCTGGATTTTGAAACACTGGTCTTTGAATCATTCCAATGAATTTTTCTTTAATAGGAAGGACTCTCCCTGAACAACTTGAACTTTATTTCTGGATTTTGAAACACTGGTCTTTGAATCATTCCAATGAATTTTTCTTTAATAGGAAGGACTCTCCCTGAACTGTAGGTAGGGCTGAGGGCAATTGCATATCATGAAAGTTGTCAAGCATTTGCTTTTATAATACCCATTCTAATGTCTTCCTTTTTTCTTGCTTGTTTTTTTTTTTTAATTACAACATATCAAAAAGTTTTTCAGAGCATTGAGCTCTGAAAACACAGTTTGCCCATGATTACTAAATCTGAGCTTGAGCTCAGTAGCTCTGAAACCCACATTTTTACAAACTCAAGCCTGGTGACAGGAAATGCTTCTCTTGCACTATGATATCACATCATTATGGTATCTCAGCACTGCTGTGGTTTGAGCTGGATCTAGGGGCTTTAGACTAGAGGTGTCCTGTCCGTGCTCCCAGTTCGCCCAGTAGGTGCTGGGGGAGGAGGAAATAGTTTGATGTGAATGTGACAGAGAAAGAGCCAAAATGGAGCAACAGTAAGATTTAGAGAAGGCTTATGAGGTTATAGAATTGAGCTGCAGAGAAGGAAAGCTGTCAGTGGTCTGTCAGATCAGGGCAAAGCCTGGAACTGGCAGGTCTCAGGGGCTGAGAGGTGGAAGGAGGCGACCACTGGTTGGGAAAAAAATGATGGAGGCTGGGACTTGATAAAGCAACAAGGAAACAGAGGAAAATGGAAACAGGCAGTGCCAGAGACTAGGTCTAGAAAAGAAACATGAAGGGAGAGCAGAAATGGCTGGGCCACCAGTCTGGGAATGAGTCAGGTGCAGAAAAGAGATCTGAAGATAGTCTGGGATGAGACGCAGCACAGACACTGGGTTGGGAAACGCAGATGCTGTGAGCTGGAGGGACTTTGGTTAGACAAAAAGTTGAGCAGTAAATTAATGAATGGGACACAGACAGCAGTCTACAACAGTTGTTATTTACTCCATTAGTTAAAGTGGTAGATTAAGTTTATTGTCACTAACTCTGCAGATGATCAAGATAAGATTCAATACAATGGTTTATATTCTTGGAGACTTGAGAGTTTAAAAAAATATCTTGCAAGAAAATGATTAAGATTACAAAAACTCAGTACTCAATTTAGAAATGTTAGGATTGAAATTATTTATGTAAATTTTATTCAGATTATTTTGTGTAAACATTTCAACACAGATTTTAGTTACTTACATAAAAAAAGTAAAATTTATGCTACTTCAAGAAATAGAAATCCTATTATCTTCAGATTCTGGAAAAGACATCAAGCAAGACAGCTTTAACATTTTTTTAAAAACTTCTCAATTAATTTTAAGTGTTTCATCAGATTTTTATTCCGTTGAACTTTGAAATAAGACTGGTCTAGCAGTGACATGACTCGGGATCAAATTTTAAGAATCTAGAAGTCATGTGGTTCCTCTCTTTTTGTCCTTTAAGACCTACTGGCTTGAGCAGCCCTGCTGACACTAAAAGAGAGAATATGCCTGCCAGTTCTTCAGATTTGACTGGAGTTTTGAGTGTTTGGCCAACAAATGTGAGTTATCAGGCCTGCAGATGGAAAGAACAAGAATTCATAGACAGAATTTCTGGGTTATAAATCTCTTCAGGTGGAGAATAAATTTTGCTGAATGAAAAAGGCTCTTTGTCTAGTAATTTCATCATCCCTTGAAGTTAGATATCCAGTTACCTTTAATAAACTCTTAATTCTGTAAACTTATGTTTTGCTATTGAAAAAAAAATGACCTATACATTTCTATCAGTCAGCACATTTTAAATTATTAAAATATTTCTGCGTGTACATGTTAGTAACTGTAAGAAAGTTTAGGCCTATTCTGTTAATATACAAATCTGGATTCCAATAAGTGGTATTGAATAGTGAAAAAATGTAGCTCTTAGGAATTCTTCTAAATGAAATTTAAAAATTAATGTCAGATTAGCTGTCATCCTTCCATTTTCTGCAAGGTCACAATTAGTAGTACATAAAATACTTCAGTACACAAATGTTCTATATTGAAAATGTACACCTGCAAATAAACAAAATGATTCATCTCCAAAACAAAACTGATTGGGTTAATCTTTAAAATATTAAAATTAATTTGTTTCTCTACATAGACCATTTTCTAGTCTCCATCACTGACAGGTAACTAGGAGAACTGTTTGTCTTCCTACTATACACTAGAGCTTTTAGGTGGCAACCACATTTCTGAATTCTTTGGTTTGTATCATATTGACTTCTTTTAGTAAAATTTTAAGTGAAGCCATAGAAAAACTGAAACAGTTAGGTGTTTTTCCATGCATGCCAGGAAATGTTTCTGGTTATATAAGCCTTTGGATATGAAGCCTTGAAAAATAAAGGGTTTATGAGAAACTTGAGAAGCTTGGTGCATTAAGGCATAAGTGATGTAAAAACCTAAATGGAGATGAGTTGTGCCAAACTGTATGTACAGTTCACTTAAGAAATGGTAAAGGAAATTATATCAGAATAAAGATATTGGAGTTTTGCCATGTGATAAGCAAAATCACAGACCATGAAAATGAGGCAAAGAAATCAAGCAAGTTCCTATTTCTTCTATGAGTCTGGCTTATTTTTGAGACTACTTTCCATTCTCTCACTGGAAGGGTCACTTTCATCATGCAGCAACAAAATAAATGGTCATGAACTTTTAGTGTCCGTGCCATGGCAGCTGTATTTGCCACAAAACCTACGCAATATGTAAATTCAAAGATTTTGGTGAATGTTTGTCAGGGTCATCAACTCAAAATAGAAAAAATCTAGAGAAAAATAATTGTTTTAAGAATTTAAATAAAATGTGAGATTGTATTTTGAAAAATTCTAGATGCAATTATGCAAAATTCGTAAGCATTTGAGAGGAAAACCATGTATTTTTAGGAACTATACACTGGATGCTGATTTCCAGGTTTCTTTAGAACATGATTAACTAAGCAATTTTTCAACTCATAAGAATTACCCCCATGAGCAGAAGCAAAAATAGCTTGTCTCAATGAACTGTACAAAATAAATATTTTATAAATTAATTACAAACCCGGAAAAATGTAACTTCAACATTTTAAACGGTTATTATGAATAAATGTGACTAAACACAAAAGCTTAGAACTAATTAAAAGGTGTGCAGCCATGTCCCCTTAAGAAACATTATCTGTCATCCAACCCCATATGTCTCCAAGACAAGACAGAAACAGCAAGACTGCTAAAGTGAAATCAGCAGGCAAAAAAGACACAACTGAGTGCAATCAGCATAAATGGTGATAACTCAACCCATAACAGAGAAAAATAAAAGAGAAGGCGTACAGATTTTGAAGAGCGTCAGCCCTGAGGGACACCATAACACACCTGTGTTAATAAGTTAGAGAACAAAAGATGTGCTTAAACTGGCTACCACCTGACAGCTAAGAAGCAAGTTCAGAATGTGCAGTTTTCAGAAAGCAAGAGGGTAAAGCTGCTGGTAGCACTCAGGGTTCCAGTTTCTCCTGGCCTTGGTGGAGCTGCGCTGAATTTCTTGTAAGGAGGTAGAACAGGGTGGCAGGAAAAGCACAGTTCTGCACAGTCAGTAAAATATTTCCTCCATTAAGAATTAGTATCCACTGAGGTGCTTGTGGAAGATTCACCAAAATTTCAAAGCCTTAGTAAAGAAGAGTCACTCCTTTCACTGGTGGCCTCTGCAAAATTGTTCAAATAAAGGCAAAACACCAAAACTCTTCTGGTGTAAACTGGTGTAGTTCAGGACAGTGGAGTTATTTTGAACTACAATAGCTTTGCCAAAAACTTCTAAAGATTTCAGTCTAATCAAGCAACTTGGGTAAAACTGCAGAAAATATATAAATAACTACAGCAAACTTCAATCAGAGTGACAGAGTTTGGGTTGATTGGTGCTTTATTCCTTGGTGCCTTATGTAGCTATGTCCACCTGATGAAAATGGGTAAAGCTGCTACCAACTGAGGGATTTCTAAACTCTAAATTCTGATGATCTATTTTTGTATCACTTTGTACTGGTGTGAATGGGTATCAAAGCTGCTGATATATTAAAAAATTAAACCAATAATCTTTCATTTAATAAAAAGGTACATTTGTCTTATCACCATCAGAAAAGGTATGTGTGAAATCCTTCAAAGTTACAATGAGAATAGAAATGATGTTTTCTTCGCCTGTATTACTTTGACCCCCCAAATTATTCTGATTTAACTATAGTCAAGATAAATCAGCTAAAAGGATGGTCTAAATTGAAGACTATCAGGATTAAAGCACAGGCAGAGTCCCAACTAAAGCTACATCTGCCATCATATATCATTTTTGCAATTAGATAGCTAATTGAACTTACTCAAGAGCCAAGTTATTGAAACTCCAAAACATTATTAGAAAAGCAAAAGTAATTAACATAATAAATACCTTGCCTGTACACAAGGTAGAAAAGGTTTTACAGTTTTTTTCAAAATTAAAGAGATTACTTCTATTATTTTCTGCTGGACTACAAGTTAATTTATTAATTGTTGAAGGATTTTTGAAGGCTGAAGTCCTCCAGCAAACCATAGAATATAGACTGTGCTGACAGTGGTGGTAAAACAGCTGAAAAGTACATCTGTAATGGAGCACATAGATCTTTCTTTGACTACCACAATAAAAACAAAGTCTCTTTGCAGAGCTCTTGTGCATATATGTAAACTTCACAGAAGAAAAAGAACAGCGGACTGCTCATGCCCTTCTGAGGCACTTCTACTGCATTCTCTCAAATAAAAAAATATCTCTAGATTGTAATCTCTCAAATTCTGCTGCTGGTTGCAATCACAGACAGTAAAGAAATTTTTAAAAAATTAAGAAATTTTGAAAAAATGTAGAGTATCGCAAGATGAAGTAAGTCTCACTCAAGAAAAAGCCCTGGGCTTTGCTCTAAAGAAAAATTAAATAGATGAAGAACTAAAATTGGAAGTATAAATCATTTCAGTCATTGATCTCTGTTCTAGCAATTGATTTGATTGCAAACATATTTATTCTTTGCTATTAATATGGAAGAATATCTTATCTCTTTTTTTTAATATCTCAATTGAAATGCTTACTGTTAAAATTTCATTTTCTGAAAACATATAGGCACTAGGTAATCAGGTAATTATTCTTGTTTCCAATGCAAATAGGAAATATTGAAAAAGCCAAATGTCTACAAAGATCATGATAAAACCCAAGATAAAATCACATTTTGTTTTTTTAAAAAGAATCTTTTCGTGTCACTAAACAGTACTACTGTTGACAAGTAATGATGAAACCTCTGGTCAAATCTGTCTTCTGTTCTGAGGCAGCTCTTTATTTTCACATCACAATTCTCCCAAAACTCTGTTTCTGAGTATAAGAGGAGGGTGTTGGTAGTTAAAAAGAGTCTGGTGAAAAGGCCGAAATCTCCTCCATTATCTACTTTTAAGTCTCTTTTTGGATCTCACCCAGGTCACGGCTTCTGTGAAATATTAGAAAACACTTAGGCAGCCAATGTACTGTATCTACTGCCTCTCCTAATGCACTCTTCCTCTGTCATTCACCTGCTCCTGATTGCTCTGGTCAAGGAAATGCCGGGACAGAAGCTCTGATGAGCAGGAATCACTGTTTTGCCGCACACTTCTCAGTGCAGCCAGTTCTCAGCCTCCTGCTTTAATGTAAGAGGCTCACCAGGAATAACAAACTCGGGATGTTTCTGGCTGAGGGGAAAGAAAGGCAGGCAAACAACTGTTGGATTTTACTTTGGATGTGAGTGCCACTATGTTAAGGTCACCAATAAGAGAACTTAATTGGCAGAAGAATAGATTGATCTGACAATAACAGATTTATTTTTAGATGCCAGTCCATCTATAATCAAACAACTTTCAAGACCTCCAAAATATAAAAGCAGCACATTGCTGAAGGGAAATCTTCTCTTCTACACACCTTGGTAATTGCTCTAGCCGAACTTCCTTTATATTTTTATATTTTATTCCTTGTTCATTATTTTAATTTTAACTTATCATCAGTCAAAACACATAAAAACATAGCAAGGATATCAGAATACCAGAAAAGTATCAGGATATCAGAAGAACATGTAATGGATAATGAAAGCAGAGAGGAAACAGAACATTGTCCACACCTTCAAGAAGACATTGTCACTGGTAGCTCTGAGCTACTCAGATCTGAACACCCCCAAATGGTGCTGTGTCTTACACCTAAACACTTCCTTTGTGCCTGTTTCCAGCTAGTTGAGTTATTCAGGATGACAAGATTTACTGACACAGGCTCTCAGTAGGCACAGCATGCATGGAAAAATGTGTGCCAAGGTGAAGGTTTTCTGCAACACTCCTCCATTGTTGCAAGGACTGGTTGTTGGCAGAGCAGTTCCAGTGCAGATGAGGTTTGCAGTACAACTACTAAAATATTGCAGAACATTAGATTAATGCTAAGATTTGTGTGTGAGGAAACCACCTGCCACCTGTGGCTTCTATGCCACCCCTATTGTTATTCACGAGCTTTGGGATACCCACAGATCACCTCTGTTCTCCTACTCACACAGGAAAGAACAGAAATCATCTGAGAAATCCCCCCTGCAAAAATCAAAAGGAAGCTCTTCCAGATTTTCAAATGCTAAATGAGGAATTTGAATGAAAAAATGTGTTTTCACTGGCACAGAGGTCAGTGCAATATTTGGCATATATAACAACCCCAAAATTATGTAGAATTCCATAAAAGGGTATAAAAATCCATTACTAAAGTGTAAAATCTGATTATATTTTTATCTTAATTATTTATATTGAATTTCTGATTTTGATATGATTGGGGTTTCTAGATCTCTTACATAAGTAGAGCATAGATAGCACAACATATATGATTTGATAGAACAAATATGGAAATTTGGAATTTTTAAATAAAAATTCTCTTAGTGAGATCCTGAAAACAGATCATCATGCTGATGCAACTTAAATGGAATTCTAGAACTTATTCAAGTTAGGTTTTACTTTAATGCATCAGATAATAAGTGTGAAGTGTAATTACATAATATTAAAGTGCAGTAAAACTGTTTCTGCAATCATACAACAAAGCTTGACTGTTAAAAATTAGGCAAGAGATTGCAAGAAAATGCTGCACTAAAGCTGCACCAGCAATCTAAGTTCTTTTGCAAGGAAGAAGTCTGAAGAAATATTTCACTTAAGTCTTTTACAAACCTTTCACAAATGCCATCTGGTCGTGGCCATTAACTATGGGAAGAGATTGAAAGGAGTGGCTTTAAAGAAATATAAATAAGATACCACAGCAGGAGACAAAAATAACACAAACATTCAAACCATACTGTATAGTAGTTATTTTCCCTGATAAATATATTTATCTGGGGAACAAGACACAAACCGAAAAACCATACATCGTTGGAAACCATTTTTAAATCTCATATCTCCACAATGTTGCTTTTTTACAAATAAGGGGAAATTATTGTATAACTGAGTTAGGAAAGTGCAATACTTCTTAAAAATAGTCCCCTTCTAAAGATATTAAATACGAATACAGTGAAAATGGCAATATTGTTTACCACGGAAATAATATTTGCACAAAACAGGACACAATAACATCTTCTAAAACAACTGAGCAGCAATAGCAGTGCCACTCTGTGTTTCAAATATTTATATTCAATGTATTTATAATAATCTTCTCAAAGGTTTGTGAGAAATAAATCTAATCTCCCCCTCTTTCAATCTATGCATGGTATATGTGCTAACTTACTGAATTCATCCTTCATGCAATTCCAGTTTATTAAAGAGGTTAAAAATTTATAAAACTCTGATGGGATATGGTTTTAATGCTTCATCACACTACCCATCATTTGCTTTTCAATCTAGATCAGAATGATCTTTCCGACTTCCCTGCAATCACCTACCTGCACAGCTAATATTTTCTGAGCGTTCTCCTGAGAGGCTCCCTGGATGCTCGCCAGCCCAGCCTGGCTGGAGAGGCCTCGCTGGAGAGGCTCCACCACTCTGCCAGCGTGGCCCCGCTCCAGTGCCCCCGCAGCTCCTGCAGCTGGGACGGCCACGCCGGCGATGCCAACGCCGATGGCCACCGACACGGCGGCAGCGGGGCTTGGGGCGGGGGGACAGGAGAGAGGGTAGGTGGGGGGAGGAAGGGGGGGAAGAAAAACCAAAACCCAACAGGAAAAAAAAAAATTAAATTCCCAAGTCAGAGCAGGAGAGGAAATTAATGGCAGCGTTCAAGAAGAATGATGGAGGGAAATATAGAAAGCAGTCAATAGCCCATTCTGCGCTGTACGGACCTGACAGGAATTTCACAGTCTCTTGGTTTTTCAGCCCACTCATGTGCATTCATCAGAAACCAGTCACATCTGGCTGCCAGGATGGGGGGTTAATTTTCTCTAAATGCCTCAGCAGTTTTGTTCTAGCTGAGGCAAACTCTGTGACTGCAAAGCTGATGAGTAAAATATTTCTACTTCACCCAGTTTAACTCAAAACCGATAGCCTCGGGACATATTGAACCTTTCTTAAAAAAATAATCTTTTGAAGCTTTTTGAATGGCACATCAGGTCAGGCCAAAGTTTAAAATGCAAGTTTAAGACTTTGATGGACACAAGGGCTTTTTTTCCCCTGTGTAAAGCTTATCATAGCTTGGCAATGTGTGCTTTAGTGCATGACAAAACTAAAGAGAATTAACTTAGCCATCAACTGCTCAGGGAGAACAATAACAGGAAAGAAATTTCCATATAGAAGTTCCTATTAATCTACCCAGCTATAACCACATGACATGAAAGCATCTAACAGCACTAAATTGCACCAAACAAAAGATCTGAGAGTGACACTACTTAAAAAAAGGATTTTATATCAACATAGAGAAAAGATAACACTTATCCTAGGAAGCCCATTTGGAGCAAAGGATCCTAAGTGAAGTGATTCCAAGAGGGAGTACTTACCTGAAGGCTTTCACTTTTGGTTAACAGTAGTGGCTGTTACAATCCACAGTTAAGACAAGAACCAGCTTTTCCTTAATCTGCAAGCATTTGGAACACATAAACATTGTGTGTAGGGTCTCAGTCTAGAACAAAAGATTTTAAAGAGGTCTGAACAACCAGAATCAGAGAATGTTTTTGAAAACAGCTGTGGATTTTGGCAAATTCTGCAAACTCTACTGCATACTCTAGACTGGTTGTAATTTAGAAAATGGACATTTAAACCAAGTAATTCATTGCTTAGTGGAAATACAAGGATTTGTGTTTCATCAACTTAATTATTTCAATAAATTCTATAGCTATTGTTATCATGAAGCCTTCAAGAGTATGCCTGTCAACCAGATGAACACAATGGATTGTACCATTCCTTTGGAAATATTACATTTCATTAAGGTCAATGCCACAGGTCAATAATTGGATCAGTTATAAAGAAGCTTTTACATTATAAGATATGACTGCTCTTTAGGAGCAAACGTGATGTACCAGGTGAAAAATACACTTTTTCAAAAGAATGTAGATTATAGTAATATCAAGTGAGCTATTACAGCCTAGAGAGTAATTAATGCACATTTTCAAAATTAATGGCCTGATTTTTGAAGATACCAGGTTTCCACAAGTCCCATTAGATTCCATGGAAGCTCTGAGTATGCTGCATCTTTCTAAATGAGGCTGTAAAATATTAAAGAAGATCCTTGTACATAATATTTGGTGTTCTGCCTGTGTTTATTAAAAATAACGTGAGGAAAGGTAGACAAACTCAATGGAAAATTTTTTTAAAAACCCAACCAGAATCACAGCTGAAACCTGAACCCAAACAGTACATATTCCAGTTTGAAGAACCTTTTCTGAGTAGTGGAGCTTCTGTCCATCTATTTTAAAAGTTATTTTGTTTCCTGAAATCTGTCTCTTCCTTCCTGTCTGCTATTTCTTTAAATATTTTCAAATCTCACTTTTTCTGACACCATTCTGAATTCTGAAAAAGAATGCAGGTGAGAGAGGGGCAAAACATAAGAACTTAGGGCATATTAATAAAGCAAGCTACTTCATGCCTAGAAAAACAAATTGAGTAGAAAACTATTTTTGGATTATCAAAATCCTGATTTTGTAAAAAGTTAAAATAATTGCAGGATATGTTGCATCACTATATGATAAGGAAAATGGTGGCTGGGGGAGCATATGAAAGGATTTGACAGTAAACAGTGAAAGGGATTGGTGGTTATTGAGTTTGCTGGCTATCCAATTTCTTGTCTTAAGAGAATTAAAACACATTTAAAAGTTTTGAAGTTTAGCTATATGAAAATTGCTATATTTATTTAGAAACTGACAGTTTATAATGGCTGGTGTCCAGTACAACCTCTGCCAGCATTTCCCATTCCATAATTAAAAGTCTATAATAGCTGATGCTATTATGTATTATCATATTTTGAAATGCATCTCATATTTTGAAAATATTTTATTGTGCCTAACATAATGGAGGCAAACCAAAACATTTATTCTTTTTACAATATTAATTGCAACATAAATAATATTTATGCATAATATTTATACAAGTTTGTGGGAAAGTAACAACCTGATCACATTATGTTGCCTGCAATCTTGGAATAAACCGATGAACTCACTAACCTAGGGGTCAAGTGAATTCCTGAGTCAACTGCAGACCTCTAGCTGAGGGAATGATTCAAAAAATAAAAATCTCAAGTAACTTAGCCAAAGAGCACTTCTAACCCAAAAAGATTTCATAGGCTTTGTCATGATCTCCCTGGCCCTACAGGCACTGATACTGTTCGGGCAGATGCTCTTCTTGGTCTAATAACAGATAGGTATTAGCTTGTCCTTGTTTTTCTCAGATGTAGAGACTTAAAAAGGCATGGCATGCATGAGTTAAATACATGACATTTTGCTTGCTCCTTTGTTTTTCAATGTTGTCTTTCTTAATATTCTGAACACATCGAGCCAAATGCTGGCTGAGAAGGGAACAGCATCCATCTCCAGTGGTCAAGGTGTAGGAATATGTACAGTGGCCAAATGTTTTGGAGATTCACTTTGGTTTTGATGTTTGCTTTGCTGTGAGAGCAGGACTGAAGGGAAAAGGACATAGAAGGACACCCCCAGGATTCCTCTTTCTGTCATTCTAGAATCTGCCATGTCTGCAGCTGATACAGGTAGGCAGGAGGACGATTTTTGTAGCAAGCAGTCTTCTCCTAGTCCTCGTCCTGAAAACAAGGAAACAGTGAGCCAATGGCTTTGCTGGAGTGACACCTTTGGGAGCTGCTGGGGAGGATAAATGATCCTATGGAGTTGCCCTTGCCATTCTTCTGCTTTGAGGCTTCACTACCATTCCTCTGGTACCGTGGCTCCCCTCTGTGACTCACAGCAGAGGGCACCATATGACTCCATAATTATTTGATTCTTTCTTTACACCTGGCACTGCCATTGATAATATCAGCATAAATTTGGGAGAAGGATGTGTGAACTGCCTGACATTACTGTCTTGCTAGAGAGCAACTTTATGATTTGGGGTACCTTAACCTGTTCTCACCTTTAAATTTTTTGTTGTGATAAATCTAGATGCTTCATTAAATCCATACCTGACTTCAGTAATATGAAGGAAATCAAACTAATATTTTAACCTGTATTTTGTTATTTGAGGAATCAAACTGGATAAAAAAGTATATCATAGTATTTGAAGCTCATGCCTATTCAAGCTTAATTCATTATTCCAGTGCCATTGTTTCTAGCTCCTTAATTATTAATTTACCACTATATTTGGATTCTCTATATTGCAAAGAAAAGTTGAACTGAAAGAAAATTTTAAATAGAAAGAAGTTGCTGTGTCTTATTTAGACCAGAACATTTTTTAATTTCCTTGCTTGGTGGTTCACAGGAACCCAAAATTTTCACCTGGTTGTCTTTTATTACAAAGTGTAGCTGGATATCACTAGAACAACACTGATTGCAGAAATATTTGACAATGAACACAAAGCTGAGGTTGTTTACTTGTTTAAACACCAAAAGGCACATGGCCCCATTAAGAAAATAAAGTGAACAGTGCCTGGAACTCAGTCATGATGCTTTTTCCCAGTCAATAAAATACCACTTGAACTGCTTCAATTACCAGTTCTGGACAGTGATGGCATGCTAACATCACATTGGGTTATGATTACAAACCTATTTCTCTTCTTAGTTTTTTTTAAATAGTGGGATTCAGTTGATCTGAATGCAGCTGTTCCTCTTTTACCCCTGAGAATGAAAAGACCCTCTATGAATAAAATGTTATTTTATTTTGCCAACTTATAATTATTCATAATATAAATAAATGTAGTCTGCATTTAGAGTATATACTTATATCTAAGGTGTCTGATCTATTAAAATGGCCAGATTCTTGGTCACACAGAAAATAGTAGATAATAATATAGGCAGAACTATTATTCTCAAAAAGAACAAGCTTATTTCAAAAGAAGATTCTCCTTAAATTTTGCCAAACTTTAAACATTTGATCTAAAAATGGGCATGGCAGGTGTTTGCCTCAGGCTGAATTTGTTTGAATAGCCCAAGCAGTTTCCCTTTTTTTTTTTTTTTAGGAATTCTAGGCAAAATACATTATTGTGCTTCTGTTACCAAATTATACTGGTATTTCCTTTACTAGATGCAGTTTGCAAAGGGGACTCACATTTCAGAGAGGACAGCATTTTCCTGTGTGATATGACTTTTTCATAAAGATATTATGGTAAAAATCTGTAAGTCTTTGGAAACCTATTGTCTACATATAGTCATTAGCAAATGTTTCCATTTTTGTAATTTTTTAAAAACGTATTCTCCTCTGTAGGCATTCATGACCTTCTCAATGGTCCTACAGGTGTTCAGATTATGTTCCAATATTGCTAAATAAGTAAGAGTATTTACTGCTGAGTAACTCTACCCTGTACATAAACCATCTTCACAGACTGGTTTGTCACACATTAGATCAGGAATACAGCACTGAAACTTGATTGTTGTCTATAATTAGATTGTTATTTTGGTCTTGGATGAAATTCATTACTGACAGCAATGTGCCTATCTGTGTACCAGCACAAATACCCATCTATTGGTGCTCAGAAAACCTGGAGAAACAAGTCTTTGCAAAAATCGGATGGTTTATTTGGATCAAACTGTGAAGTCTGTGCTGAGGATGCCAATTTGTGATTAAGAAATCCAGCTGTTAATCAAAACTGGTGTAATTCAAACCATCATAGTGTAATCTAGGTTTTCCACAGATGATTCTATCCATATGATAGAATACAATAATATCAAACAAGGAGATCCAAGCCGAGCCCATAAAATGGAATATCCTTTCCCAGTGCAATAACATTTTACCAGAAGAAAAACCGGTTCTGTGTTTTCTTTCATGTACTAACTGAAAATTCTTTCTCCTTTGCTGAATTTTCTTTCAGAAACAGCCTGAAAAGTAGGAACCAAACTCAGCCACATGGATCAAGGAATGGGAATTTCTCTGATTACAGAGACTCTGATATTTAACTGTGATGAAAAAAGGGTGATTCCAGACCAAAAAAATAATCAAGTAAATGCAAATTGAAACATTTAAAAGAATGAGTATCTGAAAATGATGCAGTTACAGTAGGTATATAGAGCTTCTTACCAAGTGATTAAAACCATTTGTGGATATTAAAATGAAGAAATGGACTAAGCATCAGCAAGAATGGAAAAATACACGTAGCTAAGGCAGATGAGAGAAACAGATGGGCAGAGTGCTTCCAAGAAATCTCACTAGACTCAGCCCACTATCTATACAATATTTTGATGAAATATTATGAACCTAAGCCATTTAACATTAACAATAACCAATTGACAATAACAAATCAGCAATCACCACAGCAATCCAGAAGCTAAATAATGTCAAACCAGAGAGCAAAGATCATTATTACAGAGAATAATATTACAGAGTAGGATATATCCAGGATACAACAATTAAACTCATAGGATTATTCTGGGGAAAAAATATTTCTTTCACTATACAGAGTAAACACTAGATTGGATTCAGCTGAGGTGAACATGAGTGTTAGTTATGGTAAGTACCATGATAAAAGTGCATTATCAGTTCTCAAAAGCAGTTGGAAAGCTTCTGTCCATGTGTAGTCATATACTGAGCATAAAATCAGGTTTGCTCGTTGAAGAAGACATAGAATGGAAGACAAAGTACACTTCAATATCAAGACTCTTGGATATAACCCTGCAGAAATATATTATGTTCATATCTCTGCCACACTGTACCCCTGGCATGTCAACGAAATAATTTAAACTCAGATTTCCAAAGATAAATGGGAATTTTGTCCTCTTTTTTGTTGTTGTTGGTTTTGGGAATTGGATTTCAATCTTTAATTTTTAGAGGTAATTGGGAATGGCAGGTTGAACTGAAAGTAGCAGGGAGATGTGGAATTATAGTGTGCCATGAAGAAGGTGTGCTGTTGACATTAATGTTTCCAGGCATAGATCTTTAGGCAACTGATTGCTATGTAGAGCAGCTAAACCCATAGTTGTTTTATGGTATTGAGAGCACAGGAAACCAGGATTATTTTGCTGAATTGTTTTAGTAAAACACAACTCTGCTTCACATGCAGTGATTATAGGCCTTTTAATTCCACTCTTGATTGACCCTCTGGATTCTGTAATTCTGTCCCTCTTGAGACATCAGTTTATTACAAAAGGTAGCAGACCAAACTGCAACAACAGAGCAAGCACTAGCTGCCACTCACTGCTATCAGTAGTAGCCTACCACGATCTCCAGATCTAAGCAAATTGGTGTTACATGTTGAACAGAGACTAATAAGTCACTTCTAAATCTACACGTCCTCTGTTTCCTACGATGCTAATCTGATATCAGAGGATCCAGAGTGTGTGTCATATTAATTCAGCAGTGCACTGTGAATGCTAAGTTCCATGTAAATGACATAAGCCTTATCAGTTCCATTCATTGTTACAACTCAAACAACGGCAATTACAACAACTCTACAGGTTTTGGCACTGTAAGAATGGCAGATTTATTAACAAAATCCAGTTAATATTTATCTTTTTATACTATTTCACTACCAAGTTACACCTGTGCAATATACAAAGCTCCTAGGTAATGAGATATTTCTTTATTGTCAAATCTGCTCCACAGACTGCTGGTAAAGATTACATAGTTCATTTAAACAAAGCTCTTTTGTCAACAGGCTGGATATACTTTAAAAATGAGTAAAAGCCTCATGAAAAAAAACAAATCTCAGCTGATGTGCAAGTATACATGAAAAGATGCACTTGTTTTTTGACCTTATTCCAGCTGTTAATGCTTTAGTAAGCAGATTAGCAGTATTACATTTTAAAAAAGGAAAATTGTATTTCAAGATCCACTGAAAAACAAACTAAGAAGAGTCGGAAAAATCAGAGTACGATCTTCTACTAAAAATACTGGTGAATGCAGACAAAAACATTGACTAACGGAGTAGGGAGAAAATGAAAGAGTGGTGTTGTGATCATTAACCGCTGTTGGGAAAAATGAAGAAACTAGACAATAGAATAAGATCAGGGTTTCTTTCTGTTTATTGTGGCTGCTACTGAAATACCAGCATGAAGAGTGAAAGTGTGATTTCTATATATGATTCCTAAAAACATGGCCTAGAGTTTAATACAGAGTAGATACAGAAAATGTGTGATACTATTCTTTCCTCAAAGATTTCTCTACTTGCCAGTTTTCTATTGCTAGAGAAGGAAAATATATCTGTACTTAGCATCCCTTTGTATCATTTAGTAACACTTAGAATCAAATACTGTTATTTCATCCCCAGGAGCCTGAAACAATGAATGGAAACATCTCAAAAAGGAGTGGATAATTACACTTACTTCAAATCAAAGGTTTTATTTTTTTAGAATTCTTTAATTTCTTTTTGCCTCCTAAACTCTGATGTGCAGAAGCCTACAACTTTTTGCAACTTTTGTTTGGTATTTACACAAAGCCATTAGAGGAACATTTCAGAGAGCAGAAGCCGAGGTGTCAAAGCACTACAAGTAAAGAAGATTGCTCCAAAGAAATTTCTTGCTATTAATTTCTTCTGTTATAGAAGATTCTGCTGCTTACTCTGCAGAAATTGCACAATAAAATACCAAATCTCATCCTCTGTCCCCTCCTAAAGGATTTTTGGAGTATAATTGTTAACATGTTTTTCAGAAAGTAAACTAGGGATCTTTTGACATGTAGTGTTGCTGACAATTTTTTTCTTGAGCTTATAATTTCAAACCTAAACCTAATAGAAAAACTTTAATAGGAATATATTACACTACTTCCCCAAACAGTTTAATGATGAGGCCTAAGTTCAGCTTTGTCTTTGTGAAGGGTGAATTTTTACCTTCTTTGCTACCCTTGAAACACACTAAGGTCGATTAGCAAAAAGTACTTCATTTGTAGATCTAGCAGATTAGAGATAGCACCCTGCTTGACTAAGGCACATAAAATATTATGATAATAAACATATTCAGCTTTTGCTTCCAATTCATAAAAAGTATCTCCTAATCACTGTAGAATACTAAAATGAAATTCAAAAGAAGACATTTTATCTTTTTCTCGATGACACATACATTTACTATCTACCCTTTATAACTTCATGAAAATTCAAGGATCAAAAATCAAGCCCATCTTGCTCTCTGGCCAGAAGTGAGCCTGTTGCCACTACAGAGTACTGCCATTCCAGTTGTGTTTCTGGGCCTTTGGCACCTGGCAGTGATGTCAATCACCAAGCTATCCCTAGGTTTTGTGACAGAAAATTCACTTCTGGCTAAACAGTTCGAGAATGACATGGCCTTCAGCTGCGCAGGGATCTCCCAGGTGCATTTGCACCCTACACCACCCAGCCAGCAAAGCAGCCCAGGGGCTGGGGGTTCTGTAGGGCCAACTTGAGCACAGAGAGGTAAGTGAGCTTCCAGGAAGGCAATGAATCAATCAGGAGAACAGCTGGCCAATTAAGATGTGCATAACTTCTCGCCAGATGTTACCTTTGTGCTGATGGCTGACTGCATCTTAGAGATGCACATTGTTTCTCAGCCCCTGGGGCTACTTTTGTGTCGTTAAATAAACACAGCCAGGAACCACTCAGTGGCAGCAGGGCTGAGAGGTACAGGCAGGTTTTGTCCACCCTATGTAGCTCTTCTCAGCCTTGTGTGATGACCTCACTGCCTGAAGACACACACAATATTTTAGGGGGTAGAGGGGTTAACATCTCAATGACTGAATTAATGTAAAGTTTGAACTTCAGCCTATGAAGACAAAACACAGACTAGGTATTGTACACCCTAGGACATGGCAAAGCCCCTTGGGATGGTGGTGGAGCACTGTATTGTGTTGAGGGAACTAAAGCTGTCCTGTTCACAGTCCCTGCTTGAAGCACTTCCTCACACTGTGTTAGGCTTTCTCTTGGAAAGTGATGACCAGCACAAGTCAAAACAGCACCACGTGGTACCATAAATATGCAGTGTGGAGTCAAGCTGGATCCCTAATCATCTTTTATTTTGCAGACTAGATATAGCCTTCACAGCCAAGAGTATACTGAGCTCCCTTTTGAAACTGTCTTGGAAAGAGCCAGATAAACACATGCTCTTCATAAACAATAGGCATTGAATTAATAAATAATAAGAATTAATAGACAGGAAGGGATTAGAAAGGGATTGTGAAGGCTGAAGGGGGTCCAACTTCAACCAGAAGGAAAATAATAGGGAAAATGTATGTGGCTACAAGATTTTACTGCAGGTCAGCTTGAGACCTCTGCTGAAGGGAGAAAGGGATGTCTTGAGAGTCATAAACTGAAGTCTTTAAGTGATCAGCTAACTTCAGTTTGACATCATTTGTCTCAACATCCCTTTTTTTATGTAGAAAGAGCAATTAGATTTAATAAAT
The DNA here is from genome assembly GCA_013398075.1 of Notiomystis cincta. Classification (NCBI taxonomy): domain Eukaryota; kingdom Metazoa; phylum Chordata; class Aves; order Passeriformes; family Notiomystidae; genus Notiomystis; species Notiomystis cincta. The sequence continues at coordinate 223,096 of VZRX01012177.1, forward strand.
CTTAGGAAAATTCTTCCTCCTAGTCATCCCCTCCCTGACTTTGGCTCTAGCTCTAATTTACATCTTTAAGCTAAGTAGCTGTTTTCTTTCTTGCTCACCTCAGAGACAAAGTGATGCCTCCAGCATAAAGTGACAGAGTGTCCTTTCTTCCTTACTGAAACTGAGAATCTTTTGAGGTTTACAAAGACTGAGGTCCCAATATCCACCACATCTACACATCAACTTCTTGGTACAGAAGCTGTGTGATTCTTGGCTGTATTCTCACAGAGACCTCTAAAGGTTTACTTAATTCCCTGATCAGGCAGTCCTGTATTTTCCCACTCCCATTATCTGCCTGTCTTCAGAAAGGATGGATATTGTATTGCAAAAATTAATATTACAGGGAAGGCAGAAATTAAAATGGTGTCCATAGAATACAGTTTACAATTAGTTAGATACTTAGCTTCAGTCTGTCATAATATGTCTTATATTAACTAGCCATCAAGATAATTGGAATAAAATATTTCAGGCCTTGCCAGAACCCTTTGTCCTCAGAAGGGCTTAGGCATACAGCCACATTTCTTCAGGAAGCACAATGTGAGCAGAAGGAAAAGGCTAGATGAAGTCATACACTGTCAGTAATTAAATTCCTCAGTAGCTACTCCAAGTCATTCATACAAAAGGAGAAACACCACAGGTGTAATGTAGATTAGGACCTAATGTAAAGGAGATGTTTGAATAGTATTCCAAAACATTTTTCCATTATATATCCTTCTTAAAGTTCTGAAAAGAAGAAAGATGAAGAAAGCTGAAGAAAGATGAAGAAACTTAAGAACAAGAACCAGAAGAACAAGAAATAAGAAAGCATGTGTCTGAGAAGGCAGGAATTAGAATTCTTCACATTGCAGGTCTATTTCAATCTACAATATTCCCACCTTAATATTTCATAAAAACCCCAAACTAAATATGGACAAAATACTGTTGGAAAAACTCCCAACTATATTATTTGAGGTAAGTTTTTGAGGTGTTTGAGCAAATAAACAAACAAAAGGTTTCTTAACTAGTGTTGCTCTATCTGGTCTTCTGCAACCCACAGTACCTTCCAGCCTTCAAATTTAGAGAGCTCAGTTGAGTAAGCAAATAGTTTGCCATTGCATTTGCAGTCTGAATTTCAAAGTGTAGTCTTTGCCTCTTCTAGTGTGTGCTTGTTGTGTTGGGCTTGCATGGCCACATTTTCGTAGCAGGGTTTGATAGGAGAGGCTTCTATGAGAAGGAGGGCTGCCAGAAAAGAGAGGAGTGAGAATATGTGAGAACAACTCTGCAGGTCAGTGCAGAAGAAGGGACAGGAGGTGCTCCAGACACCAGAGCTGAGATTCCCCTGCAGCCCATGGAGCAGCCCATGGTGAGGCAGCTGTGCCCCTGCAGCCCATGGAAGTCCAGGGGGATGCAGAGATCCACCTGCAGCCCATGGAAAAAACCCAAACCAGAGCAATTTGGTGCCTGAGAGGAAGCTGTGAACCTGTGGGAGGCCCGTGCTGGAGCAGGGTCCTGGCAGGGATCTGCAGACCCATGGAGAGAGGAGCCCATGCAGGAGCAGGTTTCCTGGTAGGACTTGTGGCCCTGTGGGGGACTCATGCTGGAACAGGCTGTGCCTGAATGACTGCACCCATGGGAAAAGTGCCCATGGAGCAGCTTGTGGAGAACTGTTTCCCTCAAGATGGACTCAGTTGGAGGAGCTCATGGAGAACTGTCTCCTGTATGAAGACCCCCAGGCTGGAGCCGGGGAAGGACTCGTGTCCCTGAGCAGCAGCAGGAACAACTTGTGGTGAACTGACCATAATGCCCATTCCCCATATGTGCTGCTGGTGGTAGGGAGGAGGATCTGGGAAAGAATAAGGGATAGTGGGAAGGTGTTTTTACTTCTCATTATCCCACTCTGATTTTGTTAGTAATAAATCCAATTACTATTCCCACATTCAGTCTGTTTTGTCCATGATGGTATTTAAATGGGTGATCTCTCCCTGTTCTTATATCAAGTCATGAATCTTCTGCTATATATTCACTATTTTCACTGTATTTAGTCTTCTCATTGCTCAAAATGTTCTTCAACAGTTCTCCATGCTTTTACTTCTTAACTTTTACCCAAGCTGAATTCTGTTGTTTCCTTGTGTGTATCATACTTCCCTCACCTTTCCTGCTCAACAGCATCCAGAGATTGACAGCCATCAATTAGATGGTAGCACCATTGTAAATTATTTGTTATATTTCATCATGATAAAGCAGCACTTGGTCTTGCAGTAAGATAAGGTCTCTGGTATAGCCCCTGATAATAACTTCAATCACAGGACCATATTCTGCTTGTCACTGAAAAAAATTCAAAGTACAAGCTAAAGAAATCTTCATTTCCTGATATATTAGGAAGTTTCCAATTATTTCATTCATTTTTTAAGATTCAGAAAAGGTATTAGTTGTTGGCATTCTTGTTTCTTGCATGTAGCAATTGTAAAATTCACCTGCTCATTTTTCAACTTCAGGCTCTCCTGTGCTGTGTGGCACTCCCTAGTCCCCTCATCTGGAGGACCCATAGAAACATAGCACATTTTCCTCCCCTTCTTCATGCATTCATTTCCAGCACAGTGAAATTCAGGGCCCTCACACAGGTGATATGCCTGTGGGTGTTGACTTGCTGCTGCATGGGGAAATAGCCAGGATGTGCACCCACAAATCAGAGCTGGGTGTGTCCTTATACCAGAGGACAGACAAAGCCTGAAAAAAGCACAGCTCAATCTTCTGTTTTACACCCTGCTTTGAGGGGCAAAGGCTCACAGAGTGGCATCAAAGACAACTGCCATATTTTCAATTTATGAGAAAAGTAAGAACCCCAAAACAACAATGCTAGTAGAATTAGCAGCAATTTAAGTCAAATTTGCTCAGCATCTGCAATGGCTCCTAGGATTTGTCATTTTTACACTGCAGCAAGGAAACTGAAAGTCCTAGGAGGGCAGGCTCTAGCCCAGATAGATCCATGCCTCATCCCTGAGCACCACAACAGGGAGCCTATTAACACTGACAAGGCTGACTGCCCTGAAATTGCAGACTTTTAAAACACTGACATTCTTGGCCCCAGTGGCAAGAGGGCTCAGGACCTGTGCCCCAGTTTTTGGGCTACACCTCAGGACCTCTGGGTGTCAAGTGCATCTCTGCTGTCAGCCACCAGAGCCCCTGCTGCAGAACTGAGAGCTCAGCCTCTGTTTTGGGGGACCACAGAGGCACAGCCATGCTGCTGAGACACGTGGCAGTCTGTCAGGAGGAACTGTGCTGGGGACACAGAGCCCAGACTAGCCAGATCCCAGGCATCTCTTTCCAACTCTGAGCAGGATAGCTCTGAAAACTCAGTTTCTGTCCTTGAGAAACTAATTGAACACAAGATGCTAAATAATCACCTCTTTTTTTGTTTCATTAATGCTGCTGACAGATTTCACTTATTTGCTATTATTACTTAGGTGGTTTTTTAAAATCATCTTTTTTTCTCATCAAAATCAGCCTTTAATAGACAGGTATTATATTTACAAGGCAAATATGTTAAATAGAAGGCATTAAAGCAAATAGATATGAGAAAATTGGTTGAACACTACCTCCAAAGATATATGTATTTCATGGACTTAAATTTGTGTCTTTTTTCTTCTTAGCAAGGTGTATGACTCTATAGTGAGCTTTCCCTAATTCATAGAAAATTCTCCAGAACTGATGACAATTCAAGTCTTCTTTAGCGTGTTATCTTCAGACTGATTTTCACTATGTTTATCAAGAATTTTGGGTTTTGTAATCCTTCTTTGAAATGTGATTTCTACAAATCCATTCAAACAACAGTTTTCCTAGGTAAAAGCTGGTGGCAGTAATAAACAAGACAGAAAACACATCTTTGGTTAAACTATTTTAATGAGGAGACATTTAAACCATTAATGACCTGAGTCAGTGACTTTAGTAACCATGAGTTAGTTGGCAGGTTCCACCTACCTTGATTTCCAAGATTCTTAACAGCCACAATTACACAAATAGATTCAGTATTATGTTCCTGATTACCAGATAAATGAAAGATGCAAAAAGGAATCTAGTTAATGCCTTTATAATCACACACAATTACCTTAAAAGGATAATAAAAAGGAAAGAAAAATGTTCAGAAGTTAGGAAATGCCAGACTTACAGTTGCTTTTGCAATGTTAATTTAGGACTCTATGCATTGACACAGCCTTATTTATATGGTTCATAGTTCTTTTCATATCTCTTTCAAAGCAATGAGTGGACTCACATTGTGAACAGATCAAGATGTGGAGTGAAACAGACTATTTCTGGGGGACACTATTTCTGCAGAGTGCAACAATATTCCATGTGAGACAGAGCTAAAAGGGGCGAAACACTACCCCAAATATTTTCATGGATGTTGCTGAGAGCACATGGCAACTGATATTTAGGCATCTTTAATTCTTTCTCAGCCTCTGAAAGCAGAGTGGTGCTAATAGCTTTCCATCCCCTTCCATGTTCTTCCATTTCTCCATAGACTGACTCAGACTTAATGAAAAACTTCAGCTTCTCCCTGGAGTACTATTGTGCCACATCTTGTGGCATATTATACATAACTTCACCTTTTCTAAAAATCTACTCTGGTGGATCTACATGAAGCTGAAATACAGTCATTTTAGTATTAAACACCAGTTAAGGCCAGAAGGGCCCTGATGGGATCCAGAGGACAGAAATCCATGGTCAATCCATGTGTAGGGTGGGCAAACCAGTGGAATTGACCAAGTCACCTTGGCATGGTAGAAACCAAGAAAAAGTACCATTTGGACTTGAGCCCAAGCAGATCTCCATGGAATCCGTTTTTTAGCCTTTTTTTAATGTTTCCAGTGCCTTAAAAGCAATGTTGTCAGTCTCTGTTGCAGCCAGTGCTGAAAAATGTAAAGCATAAATAAATGTCAGAAGCTTAATTTTCTGTGTTTGGTGATATTTTCTGTGTCTGTTTTTCTTCAACTTTTCAGGACACAGGTTCAGCTTCTAACAACAGAAGTAACAATAATTATATCTCATCTTAATCATTTTTATCTTTCTGCAAAAAGAAAAAGAAAGCAAAGATTGGCAGACATCACATGCATCTTGCTTTCTTTTGGAATAAAATTTGGGCACACAAGAAAGGAGAGAAACATTGTGCTTCAAAATCTTCCCTATTTGAAAGATCAAGAGAGCAGGCCTGGAGAGCACACAACAGGTCACTTAATGTCAGCACAGACAGAATAGCCATGTCCTAGATAAAAATATTCTTATCTCTTTTTCGAATTAAAGATTAGGTTGACTAGCACACCAACTGTTTTGTACTCCTCTAATACAAAAAGGTGATTATTTGGATGTTTTATACTATTCCAGAGTTTGGGAAGCAATAAAGAGTATATCAATAAATTTAGCTTTACAAGTTGATTTTTTTAAAAAGCAACACATAAAACCATACTGCAATCACTTCTCTTTAACATATATACCTTTAAGTATTTCATTCAAAAGTTTAAAAGCTCCTTAACCCTGACCCTTTCTGAGGCAAATCATATGTACTGTACAGAATAAAATATGACTATTTCTTTTTCTATTACCTGAAACATTTATATAAAAAAAAGTCCACCATAAGTCCAAATTAAGAATAAAATTACTGATTCAGTGCCAAAACGATCTCATATAAGGCAACCACTTCTAAATAAATACAAAATTCTTATCTTGAATGGAGGCTAGGCAACAGAAAAATAAAATAGAACTGCAAAGGCAGCTCTCTGGCTGTAGATAGCAAAGAAATAAAGAAATTTAAAATACATACTGAAAACCCCCATAGGTACAAAGCTTTGAATTTTGTCAATAGTCTAGGAAAGCCAGGTCTTGGCAACTGCACAATACCTAAAGGATTGATAACTGAAAAACTGTTTGTCTTTGGACATAAAAAGCTTTATAATACAGAACTCACTGAAATACAGCTACTGGGAATGTAGAATAAATATTTAATTTTATCATATAATCGGATAAATATTTATTATATAGTTGAAGGATGCATCTTAATAAGAGTTTAAGACTCTCCTAAGTCACATTCCCCGTCAGAGTAGGCATATATGTTACCAGTGGCTTTTCACTGCAAGGCATAGCTTTTTAGATAAAAAACAAACAAAAAAACCCCAAAACACCTAACAATACTTTTTCTCCCCAAAACTGGAAAGAGACAGCTTCACAGGAATTAAAATAGCTAAAATAATAAAATAAATGACAGAATCGTACAGTGGATTTTATTTTGGCTAAATGCAAGACTGGAAATAAGACTGGAAATAAGACTGGAAATACAATAACTGATAGTTAACATCTGTTTATAGTACTAGTACATCTACTAATCTGATTATCATGCTGCCTGTAGGAAATGAAACAATAGTGTTTGCATGCCTACAGGTCTAGTCTGTTCTATTTCCCTTGGATCATCTATGTATATCTAGACAGGTGTGTTGCCTTCAGGCTATTTTTACTACAAGACATCTGAAATCACAACTGTGAACCAGTTCTGCAGGTGAGAATTTTCCCAACCGAGTGTTTACCTTTGAATTTGAAAAGTTCTGTGCAGCTGTAAGGAAGAGTAAAGTATTTACTGAACAGCCATGGCCACTGGTTTTGGAGCTGGCTTCCTTACTGAGACCCATATTAACAATCCAGGCTTTCAGAAAGGTTTATTTTTACCAGGAAATAATTTGGGCTACTCTTATCTAGGTACTTAAATATAAAGGTTTAGGAACTTTGCATGAGGCACTGGAGTTCAAAAGCTTTGCCCAGTGTCTAAATTAAATTGCATTGTGCTACAAACATGTAAGAACAGGAACTGCAACATCTCAAAAGACAAACTGCACCCACACTGCCTCAGGCTGCACTTAATCAGAGCTTAACTTCAGAACTCCCCTTGCACCTTTAAGAAATTACTGCTTGAGGGACAGTGTGAAGTTCCTATGTGCACAAAAATTAACTTCAATTCAGTATAATTTTCTTATCTGTCGGATTTTTAACTATTCCTTTTCACAGCTTCAGAAGAAAAAACAAGAAAGAAAAAAACCCAACGTTTTTCTAATGGGCCACTGATCAGAACTGTTATTCTGATGGTGAAATCCCAAAGGGAAACATGTTTCAGATACGAAGTATTCCCTCCAGAGTCCCTGGCAGTCATAGAAAGAAGAACTTCTTGATGTATAAAGACGGTGTCACCATTGTCAGAGAATACTACAGCAGGAAATGAACCACAAATAAAAGCAATGTCTTTCTGCCTAGGAATCAAAATAGTTGTTTTTTAACCTACAATAATTTTAGAGAATAAAATCCTAATGGAAGCTTGCACACGTTATGAGAAAAAACCCACTTGTCTGTAGTGTTTTTTGAAGGTGCGTATACTTGGGCAAATATTCAAGCTGATAATTTGTAGAGGACAAGGTTGTACACAACATATAGAGAAGGTCCCCATCAAGAAATCAACATATAATTTTATAGAAGGTGAAATAATGTACAGTTCACAGCCAACCTCACTTTTCCAACAAATGGAGCCATAAATGCAATTTTCTGTCCTTTGCTCTGAAGAATTAATTTTAAGGTATTCATATTTTTCTTCAAGTACATCTTAAGTCTCAATTAAACCCCAAAAAGCTACAATAAAGTAACATTAAGAGCCAACTTAAACCCACCATAGCAAGGAAATTCAGTCTTAGGCTAAAAATTTTGTCTCACTCCTCATCTTTAAATCACTCTGTTTTGGTTAGGAATTGTACAGCCTGGAGAAGTGTGTATTTTTCATACTGCACAGTATATATGTTCCAGCACTTAGGTTAAAGGAAAGTCAGAATTTTTAGCCTTAACTCTGAATTTCTTTACCTTTGAAGGCTTAACTGAAGCATCTATAATTAGTTTAACATGAGTTTTTTACACTTAAATCTTTTCACCTTGGAATAGAAAGTGGAATTTCAAAAGCTCCTATTTTGCTGTGTACTTCAATGTCGCTTCCTAAATTTAAAGGATTGAGCACCACTTACCACATGAGACTGAATATATGCATTTTTAAATGGCACTTAGACATGAGTGGCTTAAATGTGGTAAAAAAGGCTTACACGTTGCCAATATAAGTTACAAATTCAAACATTCGGGCATGAAAATCCTTTCCCTAAGTTGTTTTCAAGCTTCATCCTTTTTTTCTGTAATAACTAAAGCAAAGCCACAGTAGCTGCAGCCATTTGCATCTAAGGAAGAGATGTTTTGCTTTGGTGATATAGTTAATGAGTCTAAAAATATTCAGTATAATAATTCTGTCAAAGCCCCCACAGTCTCCTCAATGAGCAGAAGCCTGCAGGATTCCAATGGGGAGCCAAGTAATGAGCTCTCAGCATTCGCTCCCACACCGTCCAGACGAAATATACTTGGGCCTCCACGGTTCCACATCATTAGCAACATGAAACAAAGACACATGCTTGACTTTAATAAGCGACTAAAGTTGCTGGCTTATTAGGCTGTCACTGCACATAAACTCTATTTCAGTGTGACAAAACAGTTCCCTGCAAAAACAACATCGCAAAACAAAAAAAAAAACTAAAACAAAACAAAACAACAACCAAAAAAAAAAAAAAAAAAAGAGGGGGGGGGAAAAAAGGGA
>VZRX01012177.1:231813-266075 GCA_013398075.1 Notiomystis cincta
AAAAAAAAAAAAAAAGAAAGGAGGGGAGGGAAAAAAGGGAAGAGAACACTTTTGCAAGCAGAGATTGGTATAATTTAGTGTAGTAAGTGATTGAACAGAGTTGAACAGAGGCACACGGGAAGTGATGGGTTTCTGACACCGACTCTCACGGGCACGCCGCAGACCGCGGTTTTGCTGCTGGAGACGGCGGATACGGTGGGATGCAGTGATCAGGCTATGGGCATATGTGACTGAGTTTTAGTTGATATTCCTGCAAGACAGGAAGTGAAGAAGCTTATTTCCCACTGGGAAAAGGTTCAGGCATGATTAACTTGGGCATGACCAAATAGGTCAATGATATGACAATGTGTCTAGCACAATAATTAAGTGGAAAAATGTGTGTAATTTGTTTCTTCTTGTTCTTCACATACCAATAATGCATTAGCAAGGATTCATTTAATCTTTTCATTATATAAAAATTGATAGCAACACAGTATGATAGCCTTCAGTTGAATATATTCCTTTAAATTATATTTATTACCTCAGCAAAATAGTTGCACCGATAAATACTCTTCAGTGTTTAAACTTTAATGTTTGACTTGCAGAGCGACTGAGAAGCTTTTTAAATGCCAATTTCAGCTGAAAGTATACTGACAGAGACAGAAAAAAATATCATAATATTTACACTTTAAAAAGGCTGGTCTTTGATCTTAAGTAAAACTCAGCATTAGGGATATTCAGGAAAGAACCTTCCTGTGCCACACGCTTACTCCCAATTTTAAACGTTCTCCTGTTTCATATCAAGGTGACACATGGGATTGAGGTTAACAGAAGGGTTTCACTTGTGCCATAAGTCAGCAAGCAGCTGGCTGTGGCATTTGTCTGAAGGGTGAAGATCAAAGCTCAGGTTCTCTCTTCTGCATTATTTCAGAGCAGGCGTTGATATTTTCACGCACTGCGAAGTCACCAGTAGAGCTTCAGTGGAAGAGAGTGATAAAAATCCAGCCATACACATTCAATAGTGAGGCCTTAGAATACTCTAGAGCTTTTGAAATAGATGCTGAAGTCACAGTTCCAAACTGAGTTTAACCAACTCAAGATGAGTAGAATTATTGTCCTAGGCTCAAAGACCATGTGCTTGTCAAAGCTTCTAAATAAAGTCCTATGAAGAATTCAACTGCAACTCTGACATTTTTCAAAGGGTAAATTTCTTATGTAGGTATACTCAGCTTCTTCAGATATTTATTTCATTCAGCATACTTTTTACAGATGTACTTTTCTTTCTGAGCTCATTCTCAGACCCTTTTGATAATGGTAACGCACTTTCAGGAGGCAGCCATCTTAATATCATTGACATATTGATACATAGATTGGTGGGCATGTTTAGGAGAATGATACAGTGATTAAAGGGTAAGGTAAAGATCTCTGTTTGGGGGCAGTTCTGTAGCAGTATTGTTAATTTTTTTGTTTGTTTGGAAAATGTTGAAGAAGGGGTTTTGTAGGCATTTGAATAGCTCCTTTATAATTCCAATGGACGTGACACAATTTAACAAGACCACAGAACAAAAGAGACAGAACCTCACTGTTGGCTTAACAGGCTGATCCGTCAGAATTTCCAAGAGAAAAATAAAGGTTATCTTTTGACAACTTTAAAACAAAAGCTGTGGTTAATCACACCTTTTATAATTGAGGACTTGCAAGTATCAAAAGCCCAGAAAAAGAAAAGAATCCGTGAGTTGCTCCTTTATAAGTTCCTGACAAAAACCAGATAATAGATAAATAACAATGAAGAGTACATTATAGCATAAAGTATGATCAGTTGTTAATTTCAGAAGTTATGTCAGGATACTTCCACAGCCAGCAGTATGAGCAGGAAGCTACCTTCACCGTGAAGCCCAGGAACAAAGTCTGGAACAGCCAGGCCCGAATCTGTGCCACAACATGACTATGGAAACATAAATCTGGAATGCTGCAGTGAGTGTAGCAAGGAGGACATACATCGAGCACTCCATCATCATATACAACCACCACAACCAGCTGCCTTTCCCCAAAAAGCTGGGAAGCACATAAAATTCACCTAGAGCTTTCCCAGAGACATGTCAAAAGAGGGACTTAAGTGTATAGATCCTGAAAAACTGAAGAGTCCTCAGTCATGCAAGCAACAAGCCCTTGCTAAAAGTATTTCACGAGCAACATAGGACTTTGTAGTCAGACACAACGGACATGGCAGATACAGCAGACGCAAGTAAAGCCAATAAATTTCGGAGAAAGTTCAAAACTTTGTGAGTAATATTGCCTGTCAAATAAAACATCATTATGGACTCTTGCATCTTTGTAGCTTTTATCTAGACCCAGCTAGTAAATGCTAAATACCAAAATACTGTCAGAGATACCTTCACAAGTTCAATAAGCACAAAGCTGACCCGTGCTGGCTAGATAGGCTCACGTGTTTTTCTTAATAATCTCAGACATTTTTTCTAATGATATAATTAATTTGGAACAGCTGAAAAGCTTCTGTAATTTATATTAAATGGTAAATGAATACATGAAACAAAAATAAAGCCCCCAAAATTCTCCTTCAGCAATAATACATTCACAACCCATAACTAACAGGAAGACAAACAATCCATATTTGGCACAAAATACTGAAACTCTATTTATGCCCTGGTTCCCAGTTGATTTAAACCTTCATTAGAAAATATACAACTGTTAGTGCAGAAAAATAGAAAAAATCTTGTGTAATAAGAGTAAATTATATATGAATGAGAGCCAGGCACCCTTTGACACACTGCTGATAGAACCCCTGGCTTCAGGCATACTACTGAATCGGAAACTCTGTTGGGGTAGCACCCCATACCAGAATAATGTGAGAATAAAATTATACTATAATAAATTCATCCTAGTGACAATTTTATGCACCATTCACTACTGTTAATTTAATAAAATACCCTTGCAGGGTAGCTGCCCCAGTGTCCCAGAGTGCATGTTCCAATACCAGACTCAAAGCAGCAGCTGGACTTCACTGAACTGATTGTCAGTCACTATTCAGTGGCTGAGAGTACTTTCAGTGATCATGGGCAGTACTTTAGAAAATTAAAGCATTCTAGCTATAATTCTGTACTAGAATTGTCTTTCATTTAATTCTGAAAAGAAATTATGGCTGCAGGAATCTGGGTTCCCCACAGAGGTTCAGAGTAGCTAAAGATCTTTCAAGTACCATAGAAATTCTCTTAATGGCTTGTTTGCCATACTTTGATCACCTTGCATCTAAATAGAAGAAAATGCATGAGGAAGGAGAAAGGAACATATTTTATCTCATGTACATTGATTTGGTATCTTTCATTAACTCCCTTTCATGCTCCTATGTGTTCCTCTATAGGTATGTCACAAGTGAAACAGATTAAATAATTTTGCAAGGAGATACAGTCTTATATCTTTCTTTGTGGTCACTGTTCTTCACAGCATCTGCTTTCTGGGAAGAAAATATGTTCACAAAACATTGACTAAGGAAACCAAAGATAATCCCTTTTACAGGATGCTCCACACGGCAGTAGGGAGAAATCAATTATCCTAAGCCTTTGTTCTTCCTCATAGAAGAAAAATGCAATTTGAAATATCTGGTGGGTATAGCATTTTCCAAATGGTAGAAAGGAATGTCAAGCCTCTTGATGAATGTCAAAATGTTAACATGAAAGAAAGCTGGTTATCTGCATTCTACCTGTGTGTCTCTCAGACCTGCTCTCTGGTCCAAAGGCTGTCGTTGCCACCTGCCTTCCCAGCACATTTGGGTAAACACTGCCTTTTAGGTTCCCATATATTTGGGTACACACAGTGGCACTGAGGAGTATATGCACAGTAAGTGCTTCAGAGACCTAAAAAGGGCGTGGCTGCCTTAGTTACTCCAGCATTTCTCACCATGGACAAACCCTGGTAGTACTAAACCAGCCAGGAGTGAGGTAAACTGTATTTCAAGAGTTAAGAGAACAAACATATGTAGAACTTCAGGTTGCTCTAGGAACCTGTTAAAACAGATCAAACTCTTGCTGCATGAGCAATTGTTTTCAAAAATGCGTATGTCAGTGGCATCACCAGAATACAATCCACTACAAAACAACACTTAGCTGGGGATTCCTCATGATAGAACAACCCCAAATTAAATTCTTTCCCCAGTCTTACAACAATCTGAGAAACTCTTAGAAATGTCCATTCCTGCCCAAATAAAGCAAAAGTAGTCTCTGATCATTCAACAGCATAATTTTTTGCTTGGTAACAACATTGGCAGATGGATGATTTAGTGTTAAAAAACCAAAAGGATATGTAAAACTCAAGTTGTCAGAGGGCTCTGACACATGAAAAGGTTACCATGCATCGGCTGCTCTGTCATTTAGTCACTGCGCATTCTTTCACTCTGTAACGAGTGTTCAGTGTGAGGTAATTAAAGGCAGGCACAGAAATATCATGGTGGAGCTTAAAAGACTGTATAGACCTACAAATAACACCACAAGGTATGGCAGTTATGCCTCCAGTTAACTGGTTTGCATATCTGCATAAATTCTCTCACTCTATCCATACTGCAGGTGCATCCACACCAGACTGGGAACTCACATATCCCTCACTCATTGCAGGATGATTTACCATACTGCTGTTATGTGCTGTTGTTTGCAGAACTGCACACAGACATCATCATTCTGCAGCTGATGGACAATAATGTGTTTGTCTGTGAAAAATCAGGACTACTATATCCTTAACAAAACATGTGTTTGGAGGTTTGGCACTGAAACTTGTAATTTTGTACTAAACCTAGTGAGACAAAGAGGAGGTATTTTCTGAAAACATTGTTCTAGAGTTCATAAAGAAAGAAGTGGCTTAAGGTTCAAAAATACTTTACTATTTATATTTTTCACCATAAAATCAACAGTTATTAAAAGCAACAAAAATAGGTATTTGGCAGTTATTAAACACAAAAGAAATAACATTTAAAATTTCAGTTTTCCACCAAAAGAATAGTTCTGCAAGTTTTCATTGTCTTATGCTTTTGATGTTTTTATTATGAAAATATTTTCGAAAGCTATTTCTGCTTTCTTATTAAATTTTGATAATTTCTGAAAGTTTCATTGTCTCTAGTCTTTATTAAATGACTTGTGACTTAATACAGTGCATGAAAACAGTGACATGAATATAAAGCATGTAATATCAATATAATATATAGAATACATAATATATCAAGTATTTTTAAATTATTTCAACTTCTTTCTTCTATCAGAGTTTAGCAGATGATAATTTACACTTTCATGGTCCAATAATATATACCTTCCTGGAAAATAAGGTGCACCAGGCAAAACTGCCAGCTACATCAAACTCAGCCATATACACCAGTATAAGAGGCTGCAATTTTCACTCCCAATCGAGGAGCTTAAGAAAATACAGATTACTGATGGACCTGGTGTCCAGAATGAAAGTTTAAGGACACAACACTAATGTGGCAAATTGAAATCTTCCTTCACTGAGGCTAGATAATGAAAAAAATTACTGCCAGTCACTGTAAGAGAAGGAAAACACTGATTCCAAAACAAGGAGAAGGGATATTTCTTTGCCTTGCCAGCCCTGCTGTATGTAGCAGGAAAGATCCAAACTTATCCTTTGAATGGCCTGTAGGTTTCAAGCAGCTCCAGAACTTTTCTCCTGTCAGGACTGTTCTGAGCTGGAAATTGCAGAGTAAAACAAATGGGCAGCTGGGAGGAGAAGTGAGCCAGTGAGGGCTGCAAAGCTCTATACTGTTTGGTTGGTTTGGAGCCATCCAGGCACTGTCCTGAAATGCAGAGGTGAGAACCCACATGTTCTGAGGCTTGCAGAAATGCTTTAGCTCAAGGGTTGCTGTGGTGAGAAAGACTGGACATCTCTGTGCTAGGACAAGGATATCCTCAAGGAAAGAAAAGATTAAAACACACGCAGTCTCCCATCTCCCCTGTAAAAGCGTGGCAAACAGAAATCCACAAAGACTTATTGCAACATTTTATCCTGATCCAAACTAAAGAGTAAAGCTGAAGACAGTGAAGATAGAAAAAGGTGAGATTACTATTGACAATACTTATTTTTATCAACTGAAAAAGAAGTGAATTCTCTGTCTCCTCTTCCCTTCATTCTGTTTTCATGGCAGTTCCTCTGTTTAGGCAAGGTGTTCAAAATATGTAAATAAAAGTACTGCAATTACTGCTTAATTACTCTTTCTAGGAATAACAAGCAGCTTGTAAAGATGTTAAGATTCTCTGTCTAAGATTAAAGTTGTCCTGAATTTACACAAAACTCACCCCTCAAATAAGAGCTTGTGAAGATTCAGAAAATGCTTCAACAGCAATAACTGGGATGGACGCTGTGTTGTAATAATTTGGATACACTTGACTAATACAGTTATTCACAATGAGGTTGGCACAGTGCCCAAAGCATTGAGCAAACAAATACGGGAAGACATTCAGTTTAACATCTCCCAACCCTGTGTTGAGATCTTTGTTCGGTCCAGGGGTGTCCTGGACACCATAGCACACTCTGTCATCAAAAAATGCCAAAATATATTTATATTTCTTTGTTAAATCCACTAGTGTGTTTTATGCAAAAAATGCTGGTGAGGCACAAGCATTTTTAATCAAATTAGTATGCAACATAAGGCAGCTGTGTATTCAAATGGGTTTTTAAGCAATTTGGTTGTTTTCTTTATAATAACAGGAAAGAACATTTTGATTTTGAAGGTGACAGAGGCAATATTACCAGAATTAAACAATCTGAATTAGCTTTTTCATGAAATGTAATATGTTTTATGCTTTTAGATGGGATGCTCCACTGCTTTCAGATGAGCCTTTCACTGTCACAGTCAATGGCCAGGAACAGAATAAGCTCTGGAGGTAGGATTATCCTCAAATTTAATTTTTTTTTTAGAAGAAGCTAATGGCAAATGTTTCTAGCGAACTTTAGGTGCATCTATGTTATAACTAGAGAACCAAAACAGGATATTAAAAGGAAAAAAAAAAAGGATGAAATAAGTAAACAAAGTTTGACATTTTGCTTAGCATGAATTTGATGTATGAAGTGAATAAAATCTCTAGAAGGCTTATATATATATGATATGATACGTGATATGATATATGCTTTTGTTTTCAGATACACATAGGAAAAATATAATAGAAATAATTTCTGTGTATAATATGCTGCCAAAGAAACATATCTTCCAAGCATCGACATATTAGCTTGTGTAGCATGGTAGAGATTTCTGCAAGGAGTGGGTGTGAATTTGTATTTTTACATCTCAAGATGAGGAAGCTTTTCTCTGTTCTACAAAACTGCAATTTTAAGCAGATTCACGAAGGACCCTAGTTGAGTAATACTGCAAAAAATTCTCTGGAAAAATAACCTAACAAGTAAGTATCTTATATCATTCATTGACTTTGAGGCCAAATGTTTCAATTTCATAAATTGAAAAGTATCTTTCTCACTTAACTTACACCAGCAAGGGTTGTTCAACAAATCAGGCTTGATCCCTTTTATCTGACCGTTCATCGCAACACTCCCAGGTATCCAGAGGGTTTTCTGGTTGCACCTGTGCAAATCCACTTCTTTGGAGAAGCCCTCACAGAGATATCTGTGTATACTGGATGTCAGGCTCATGCACTCAGCTGGCCTAAGGAAAGCTGAGCAGGGATATGGTGAGGGACTGAGCATATTTGGAGTGCCTAGGAGCTTGGAGTAGTGAACTACCACAGTATTGTAAATCTGTACAATTCTTGGCATATGCCTTGCAAGAGAATGAAAACAGAATAATCA
Organism: Notiomystis cincta; assembly: GCA_013398075.1. NCBI lineage: Eukaryota > Metazoa > Chordata > Aves > Passeriformes > Notiomystidae > Notiomystis > Notiomystis cincta. The sequence continues at coordinate 239,605 of VZRX01012177.1, forward strand.
GTAGAATGGAGTCCCCATCCATGGCAGGGGGTTTGGAACCAGGTGATCTTTTAGCTCCCTTCCAACCAAAACCATTCCATGATTCTGGAGTGTGCAGCACTGTTTTAAGGCAAACTAGTTTGGACTTTGCACTGAAATCAAGCAGTGTTCACAGTCACTTAAGGCCAAGACATTAAAAACTCTATTCCTTGGTTTAGGGCCCTCATCTAGAGCACCAGTTTTCTCCTCTGAATTTTCACCAGGCTGGAGGCAACTGTGTGCCCTCTGAGGACTGTATATAGAACACAAATACCCAGGAAAGTAGTTCCTTTGTGGAGTGAATGCTGGGAAGAATTTTCAGATTTTGTTGAGAGTACTGACAAAACTCATGGATCTACAAGCAAGTTTTGCAAGTTATGAAGCTCTAATGCAGTCAGCACATTCATGGTTACAGATTAATCCTTTGTATAAATCTTATTTTTGACTATGTAACCTTGAGATTCCAATTCCCAGTTTGTTTCAATTAAAGTGGATAACTGCCTTCTGTGCCTGCCACTGAATGAGGTAGACAGTGAGAGATTTTTTTCCCTGGCTGTGTTAATTTATTCCTAGAACAACCCAGAGAGGAGTATTGCTGGGATCCCCACAAGCAGAAAAACAAGAGTCATAGGGTAATACATGGAGTGCTGGAAAAGAGTCTGCTTGGGTGGATGACATAAGTAGTCATTATTCCAGTGGATCTGAAAGAAGACTTACACCCAATATGACATTTCAAGAAAGGGAAATATTTCTTGGGGATGTTGTTGCTGTCTTCAAAAAGCCATTTTGGGCACCTTAAAAATGAAGAAACATGCATTGGGAATCAATTAAAGCAAACACATGTAATTGTAGAGAGATCAATCCTGGACTTCTCAAATGAAGAACAAGAGGAAAGCCTTATGTTATTTGCTAGTTCACCAATGCAGAAATCAGATTGCTATTGTTTAAAATGATGTTTGGGTTTCTGTCTGATATGTTATTCCAGCCAATTTGCTCTCATCAGCTGAAGGAAGCTGGGCATGGAGCCCTGACATCAGAAAGGTAACACCCCTATCTCCACCTTCACGATCACCAAGAAAATTCCAGAAGGCAGTCTTTGAAATATAAGAAAAAAGCTTCATGAGGGAAAGCAACAGGCCAGAATTAGATAGCCTTATACTCTCCAAGAACTGAGATAAAGAGTCTGGTAATATAAGACCTGTAATCACCTAGGAGTAGATGTAGAACATTCTACAGTATTTCAAGAGAAACATAATTATTCAGAAAACTTCAGGCCATTTGAGTTAGCCAGAATTCTTTTGCAAGAATATTACTAGAAATAATGGTATGGGACAAGATTATGAGACATTTAGAAATGGGTGATTTAGTTAGGGGCAGACAGCATATATTCACACCAAAGGAAAATTGTGTTTGACAAACTAGCTTGAATCTGATTATTTTAATGTTCTGTTGTTGAAGGGATGAATTTGTGTCTGCAATTAATCTGATTTTCAAAACTATGTTTGATATTTGCCATGAAAGAGACCTAGTTTACAAAGGAGAAACTTTAGGCAGTTATCTAAATAGAGTAAAAATTATCTCAGGAAAATGAAAAAGCATGTCAATTAACAATAACACTTCAGGTGGAAAAACATATACAATCAGCAGTCAATAAGCACCACTTCACTTGACCTATTACACAAATTGCACTGAAATCAATGTCAAGAGTGGCTAGATTTAGTGGTAAAACATATTAGGACTAACAAAATTACATTGGGTTACTGGGAAATGGATAGTAAAGCTGCATCAACATAGTTTATCTCTGGAAATTAGATCAGTTCTGGTGCTTGTTCATACCATAATTCCTCATTCCCAACCTCCTTTTTGCATTCAGTCATTCAGACTTCTGTTCAGCAAATCCTTTTCAGAAACTGTGAATACCTTTTTTTATTAAAAGGGCTAGATAACTTTAAGATATTTATATAATGCATTTATTCCAACAAATCCCATACCCTGGGTTTACCTATAGCGATTTGCAGCCATTCATAGAGCATGAATCAATGTGCTATAGCTGCTCCCAAGAGAAGTGAATTTCTAGCCTAGATCATTGTTTCATTCCTGTCTTTGTCTTGTGGCAGGGACACATCAGACTTCTGTTCTAAAGATCAGGACATTAGATACAAGTCCTTCAGACAAGCAAGGAAAAGCAGTTTTCCTTATATTCTTTCACTTTAACTTTCAAAAAATATTTACCTTATTGTAAGCCTAAAATTCTTCAGGAATCACTCAGTCTCATTACTAAGTTATTTGTTTTAGGACAAATGGATAGATATTTGATGTCATATTAACTTTATAACCAAGACACATACAGGGATTTTTACATTTTCTTTCAAAATTGACAGAATTGTTGAGTGTGCATGGCAGGTCAGATGGAGAATTTCTACCAACACTGCTCTGCAGAAAGGGCTATGAGAGTACTACTAAAAAAAGAGGTATGAGAGAGAGTCAGTGTGAAGGAGCTGGGGATCACTCACCCCAAAACCACTGCCCCAGCAGAGTGGCTCACTGCAATCAATGTCTGATTGCAACCAAGAAGAAGCAATAGGCTAAAATAGCTTAATTGCTTATACATCAGTATGTTTTTTTTTAATTTGAAGTATGACACAACCTCTCAGATGGATTGAACGATATATCCTTGCTGTTAAATATCAAATAGCCACAAAAGGAAGTGCTAGAATTTCACACCTCATTGGAGGAAAGGGTTGTTTACCAAACAGTTAAGTATACAAGGGAATTTCTGGGTATAGAGCAAACCTCTATTCTAATAAAGCTTCTCTTACTCACTTGGATCATGTTTTCTGCTAGTTTCAAGGAAAATGCTAAATCCATCTATCCCTCCTAGAAGTTTTGAAAGGTGAGAGTGACCCTAGCATGTAAGGTATAACTTTAAGGGAGAGGAACCTTCCCAAAACCTGAAACCCTGACAACCACATTACTGAGAGGGAAGCAGAAAGCTACTTGAAGATGGGAATTGACATCTATTTGCAGTGGAAATATAGTAAATGCAGTTTTTGTTTTACTTTTAGTTAACATTATTTATATCTGTGTTGAATATTCTGACTAAGTGCTATTACTTACAGATTCAACCTGACTCCAGACGAAAAAAAAAAAAAAATTAAAGGAGCTGGGCAAAGCTACTCTTCACTGAAAGGAAGAGTGACACTAGAAACCAAGCCTCTGGGACACCTCAAAAAGTGTTCTAGGATCCCACCAGACACTTACTGTACCCATGAAGAAAGGAAAAAAACTTCCATCAGGCCAAGTAGGAGCAGGAGTACCAGTGGCTGCCAGCAGCCTTGGAAGTTGCCTGATGTGCAGTAATAGTGTGAAGGGGTAAAAGCTTGAACCCTGAAAATCAAGGAGGGACTGCTCTACAAAATCCTAGGGTTAAGGGTTCTCAAAAAGTGGAAGACCCAAATTAATATTCTCTCTACCTGATTTAGAGCAGAGATTTACAAGAAAATATAATGACTTTCAGTAACATGCCCAGATATGAAGCCTACATTATTCTGGAGATTCCTCCTACAGCATTACTGATGAAACTGCGTTTTTTAGTATAATTTACTTAAAATTTCTTTCAGGTTGAGATTCTGCTGTTAGATGAACATCTTAATGACTAGTTCATCCTTTTTATCTCCTTCAAAACTAATTATTCACAGTATGTGAAAATACAGTGAGAAATCAAGATAGACTTATCCAAGAATAATTTGTAACCTGGTCATTCAGGCAGGTGTTCTTGGGGAATGAGAGAATTTTATTTCCAACAATAGTAACAGGATACTTGAACCTAGGAGAATACTGAACATTGGAATTACAATTATTTAATTGGGAACTCCATCTTCCCTAGCTGGAAAATATCGAATGCCCTCTCTAGATCTCACCATTGGTTTGTGAGTATTTAATCAAAACAAACTGATAATTTTCAGAAGCTAAACTTTTGTTTTTTCCAACCTACAATACTGTTTTTTTCCTTTGTCTCAAATAATCAAAATCTTAGTTTTAGACTAGCAAAAAGAGATTTGAAGAATTCTTGGTATTAATTTCTAACTCAAAATTGTCTTGCACAGCTTTCCTATACCCAGTAGCGGTGCAGCAGGATTACAAAAGAATGACCATATTTTCTCTAGCATAACCTGTTATTCCAGCCTTTTAACTTATTTGTGAGTAATTATAGCTAATGCATTATAATGGTGCAGTTGACTCACTAATGCTGCAGTCCAGACATTGTACCCTCAGAGATGCCGTCATTAGATACTACTTTTACATTTTCTGAGTGAAATTTAGTTTAAAGCCCTCTCAATCAGCCCTGCCAACTCATGGGCTAGAATCCTTTTCCCTTGCTAGACAGATGGAGCCCATCTGACCCTAGCAGGCCTGGTGTTGTAAAAATTGCCTTATGATCAAAAACCCCAAAATTCTGCTGATGGCACCAGTCCTTAAGGCACTTGTTGATAGCATGGCTTTTCCTGTTCCTTTCATCCTTCATCCCTGCTACTGAAGGAATTGAGTGGGACACCACCTGTGCTCTTGTCCCCTCAACCATTCAACCCAGAGCCTTGAAGTTCTTTTTAATTGCACTGGTGGCCTTCTTGTCAAGCTCATCACTGCCAATCTGGACAACCAGCAGTGGGCAACAATCAGAGGGCTGAATTAGTTCAGGGAGTCTCCTGGTAATATCCCATACCCAAGCCCCAGGAAGGCAGCAGACTACTCTGTGGGATGACTTCAGTCAACATACAGGGCCCTCTGTTCCCCTCAGAAGGGACTCATCTACTAAAACCGCCCTTCTTCTTAATGCCTGAGGCTGGGATCCATATAACAGACCAAGTGCAACTGGGAGACTCTCCAGACATATTTTTTCCTCTAATGTCATCTGTCTGATCCTCTAGATCCAAGGCCTTGGACCCATTCTGTAAGGGCACCTGGGAAGGCAGTGAGGGTCAGGAGAGGATTCTTCTACCTCCCTGAGCAGGGACCCATTTCCATTCCACCCATTTACTAGTCTCCTCCTGATGGCAAGAGGAGCAGGGCTCCTCTGAGTCCTGTGGAGCTTCTCCTTAGCCTTTCTAAACCTTCCTTGAGTCCTGCCATGAGACAGAGCAGATCAGTCACCTGCTCGCAGCACACACTGATGTCTTCTGCACTGGCCTCCAGTACCAACACCAGGCTCAGACATTCTCTGCAGCCAGTACAAGACAGCTGTGTCCTTGGGGGGACTCATCCCTTCTGTTTCAACCCTTTACAGTTCTTGAGAGCTATCAGTATTTGGATACTTAGACATACATCTAGCAAAGGCTTGGACTGGTTCTGCACAGGCAACAGCAGAATATGAATTCTTCTTTGTTTCTCTGAAATTTTAAAATCAGGTTTTCAACCCAGTTTGTTGTCTAGATATGTGCTTTCATATTTTATTGGCTGACCATGTTTTAAAAATAATGCTTAAAAGGTCTTAATTGTTAACCTTACACTTGGCAAAAAAAGCATTCTTAGTAAAGGATTGACTGGGAGACATGATGAACTCCTTCCTGTTTTTATATCTTCTAACTTGTTTTCTTAGGTCAGGTATCTTCATCAGAAATCTGAGGAGGTGCATAAGAATAAAAAACTTTTCTTTTATCTATCCCTTCCAGACAAAACTAAATGCTCTCACTGTGTACCTTTCAGCTGCTGATGTAGTGCTTTCCAAGAGTCATTGCCTGGTCTCCTTGTTATTGTTAAGAGAAACCCCTCTGGTTCTACCTTCTGGTTCTTCCTATGGAGAGGAAGATCTGTTTGAGTCTCAATTTCAATAATTTCAAAACTGCAGGGGCAGCAGGATGACATATCTGCTCTCAGAATGCTCCCGTCTCAATCCCATGGATGCTCCAGTGGTGGGCAGTTCAGGATCTAACAGTTGCCCATCAGCATCACTGAGCTGTTCTTGCAGTCTGTGGCCACCCTTCATTCTTATGGTTGGAAGTGAACCTGAACACCTTTTAATGAACAACAGTGATGATATTATTTCCAAAGCAGGCCATGGTTGTGATACACAGAGAAGATGTAGCACTCTGAGGTGGAGCGCTGAATGCCAGAAGAGAGTGATATATGACAAATACCAAAATAGTCTAAACCATTTAGTTACCCTTTTTTCTGAGCTAGGTCTTCTTCATAAGATCTTGATCCTTGTTGTTGTAATGCTAATGAGGCCTTCAACCAAATCTGCATTAGGCTATTTTCTGTGTCTTTGTGAAAATTACTGATTTGGAAAGCTAATGTGAATCATGCATCAGTTCCCTTCTCTGTTTCAAGGAATAAAGTGATTTCTTTTTTCTCACTCCAAATTTCTGTTTTGGAGTAAGCCATCTCTCATTTTTTAAGCTGTAAGATTAATCATTAAAATGTCTGATATCCAAAGTGCTGTTGCTTTTAATAATATTCCTTATCCTGAATAAGAGATAGCAATTCTACCTGCTCTTCTTGGAAGATGGGATATTACCTATGTGTACAAATTGAACAACAAAGCCTGCTGATGGTTTTAGTAGATTCCTTGAAATGGTTGCTTACATAGAATTACATTTGCCACATAAATTTGTCCTTTTTATGAATTCTCTAGGAAATTATTTAGATAATACTGTGAACTATAGATTGTGTAGTGGGATTGGAGCTGATCAGAACATTTCTGGACTTTTTTCCCCCTTTCAAAACTGAAATAAAATTAATTTTATGAAACACAACCTTGCAACACCTTTCCTTCTACCCCCACTGAAATACCAACAAGAGATCTTCAATGCAGTCACTAGAGCATTATTTTTCAAACTATTTCCAGCTGAGACCATTGTGGCTATTGTAGCTGAGACCATTCTTGCTGATTTATGCTATTATAATTCTTCTGGAGCAGAAAGTTTAAGAAGGCACAACTCAAAGTCTCTACCAGTTTCTAGAATTACAGTTTGCATAACAAGGCACATCAATCTTATATGTTAAACTATTAAGAATGTTTTACTTTTCCAAGCAAATAAGCATGGAAAATGTAGGCCTAAAAAGATTTTAATGTAGGTAACCTACTGTAAGGCATTTGGGGTGAATTACAGTGTGCATGTGCTTTATAAGCATGAAAGATTCTAAGAACTCCTTATGACCTACATAAGAAAGCAAAAATATGATTATTATTAATCTGACAATTTTGTTTGTTATTTTCTACAAGGTTTTTTGTCAGTTACTAAGTGCTAAGTCAAGTTACTTTGACACCAAATATTTTTGTAAAGTATTTGCAAGATTAAGCTGTAACTCTGTGACCTTAATGATGATGCTAACATAAGTTTGAAGTAAATCTGAGTGAACATGAATTTATGTAGCTAATAAGAATGTAAATCTCAAACTACTAATCCATGCAGTTAAAAATCACATAATCACAGAATATTCTGAGTTGGAAGGCACCCACAGGGATCGAGTCAGCTCTCAAGTCAATGGCCCACATGAGGATCAAACCCACAGCCTTGGTCTAATTAGCACCATGCTCTAACCAACAAATAAATATAGTTATCTTTTAAACTTTTGGACATTTCTTCAGGAAGTCATTTATGACTCAGGAACTATTAAATGTGGCTACTTTGGATGTAAATAACAGAAAGAAAATAAAACTTGAAAGAAAAAGAAAAGAGGCGCTCAAATTGAAGCTCTTTTGCCTCCTGATTCTGATTATTATTTTTTTTAATTAAATAAGTTTGTGACTCAGAAATAATTCTAACATCTCTGTAAAGTGTTACAGGACAAACCAGTCTTATATTAGGGTCAAGTCAGCTCACATACATAGATTTCCCAGTACAAAAATCTCACAAAACAGAATCAGGGTAAGGTTTACTTCCTATGGGAAGTGTGTTGCAAAACTTTTCAAAATCCATCTCCATATTAACAGTGTTTTCAGAGACATATGAAACAAGACAGGTGATCACAGCCACCAGCTGACCAAGGATTGGTCAGCCTCATACCAGGCCTTTCCTGCAATTTGTGCACACACACATATTAATGTCTGTGTACATGTTAGAACTGATGGTCTAATAGAATTGCTAGCAATGTCCATCTCTTTCCACTTTGTGTAATACAAAAGAAGTCCTTCCCCGGTGTCTCTTTTCCTATTCTGTTCAGTCTGGTGTTTAGAGTCTGGAAAAAAAAAAAAAGGGATGTGGGGATAAAAAAACCAAACACCCCAAACAATCATTCTTTTTAATTGAAGGTATAATCTGCTGGGAAAGAACAAAAAATAAGTTCATGCAATAAGGTAAAAAGCTGTTGGTGGTAAAACTAAGGTCAGGCACATTTCTTTAATGATTTCTTTCTAAGTGACATAACTGACATGCAGCAATTCAACACACAAAGAAACCCCTACTGATTAAAACTATTTCATGTTTTACAAAAGATAATTTTTATTTGCCTGATACACCTTAACTCAAAAGCTGAATCATGATCTTGTCAGCATCAAATGGTGTCAGTATAGTACAGGAAGAATATTTGATCTGCAATCAAAGTTGGTGGTTTTGTGAGTCAAGGTCTAGTGCCCAATGACATCACCATCCACACTCCTCTATTGAAACAACTATGTACTGTAAGAAATGTGGGCCACTAAAACTTGGAATATTCCTACTCATCTCATTTGTCTTAATACCACAGGTGTCCCTGAGGTAAAAAGAGGGTCAAGTATCCTTAAAATATTTATGACTATTCAGGAAAAAAAAAAAAAGAAGCAGCAATTTTCCATAATCTTTACTTTCCAGGCATTAGAGAACACTCAGCTTTAAAATGAAATGCCTAACCAAATTATCAAATTCCTACAATGTTTTTAGAGAAGAACCCCAAACCAAAGCAAAGAGACTTCCCTCCTTCTGGGAGGCACTAGGATCGAACTAACACTGAAGTCCTACAGACTCCACTGCATTCTGTGCCTGCAGAACTGTTGTCCTATGCATCACACCTGTGACCTGATTAGCCACTGATATGGCTGATGCATCTGAAAGGGAGACTGACTTCTCCATAAATTAGCTCAAAAACATCCTTTTGCTATCAAACTAATAATTACCTTTGGTTGTCTGTTGCATTAGTATTCTGATTGAGTCATTTGAACTTATTGAGTTATTGATTAAAATTTAATTGTAACATTAACTTGATGTTTACATTGTTTAAATGTAATTAGCTCAAAGAAAGTTTAGGAAATTTACATAATAAAAAGCTTATTGAAGATACATTTTTTTCCGTCGTGTTTTCAAATGAAACTGTTCTGTCAACATATTGTAGTATCAAAACTCTAAAGCAAAGAGAACCTCAGTTAAAAATTCTGTAAAATTTTTGCTGACTAGCTACTATCTAGTCTTGTTATATTGGCAAAACTCAAATGTCAGTTTGATTACCCATTTCTGTCCCTAATCAAAATAATTATGAAAGTTGGTTAAAGATTTAATATAGAAACAGATAAAAATTATTAAATTCCTTCTATGATAAATTTCATTTCTTTCACACTGAATCCTTAACAGTTTTCTTCTTCCTATGAGTTTTGTAAGAAATTTGGAATGAGTGGGAGTTTTTGCCAAAATATTAACTATGCTTTCACTACTAGTTTTGTGAAGGAAACCATGATCTCCAGATAAGTGAACCAAACCCAAAGTTTAGAATCAGAAGTTATTTTTTCTCTATATGAGAGTTGTATTTTTTGTTTTTTTTCAGTTAGATCAATGGGTAGGAACAACAAAATCAGAAGGAATTCATTGCCTAAACTGACATGTGCCCACTGTCAGGTTTACTTTATATTTGGCCCTTCTAAACAATGGGGACATTATTTTAAAATAGTTGTAACTCAGATGAGAAATATACTAATGGAGGAAATATCCAAGAGGGCTCAGAGTGACGTGCATGAGAAAGACATGAAAATATGTTATCTATAAAAACATAAAAGAACTTCACTTGACTTACATGACTTTTTGTATCAAGCATGCTACAGCAGTCTTTTGATTCTAATATGGAACTATAGTAAGGATCATTGCACTAATGCATGAGGATTTGTGATAATGTTGCAGAAATTTTACTGTCAAAACTGAACTGCAGTGTAATGACTTTTGTTATCATGGTTTCTAATAACTATTCAGCATGAATTGACCCTACATATGTTTTACTGCAATAATATGTCAGTTATCCAGAAAGTAAAAAAAAAAACAAACCAGGAATTAATAGACTCCCTCTCCCCAAAATATAACTATAGTGTGGCCACCTGAAGATACCAGGTAGTGAATACGAGAATGAATATTTTACTTACATTTTAAAGCAATTAGAATTCGCATTCGAGTTTTTCAATAAAATTATGTGAACAAAACCCATTGTCAATGTTTTGCAAGACAATGCCACTTGCAGTGTTAAGGACAGATACAAGTAAAGAGGTTCTTAACTTATAGAGACACATCCTCCCTCTATATTTCAGACCTTGAACTAGAAGAACAAAAGTTGATGTCCACAATGCAACCATTGGCAGATCAGCACAGTACATTGCAAGTATCAAATTTGGTCCATGGAATAAATATTCTAAGATTATCCAGTAAAAAAAAAAAAAAAAAAATGGTAAATAACTAGATTTGTTTTTAAAGCATATTCTTGGTGCTAACATGGCAGGCCATTGAGATTTCCAGAAGAAACTGCTGGTCTATATTTGCAGGAAAGAAGCTTTATTATGCAAGATTTTGTTACTGAAAGTCTACCACATGATGGTAAACCTACAAATCTTTTACACACAGGATTTTGCCACACCAAAATGCACATGTAAAAACTAATAGCCCATCAACATTACAATCCCCCACTCATCCCCCTCACCCCAAATCCATTAAAAGAACCCAACTCTTATGCTCAAAACTAAATGTTTATGGGAAATACTGGGTACTAAATAGAATGCATTTAAAGATAATATCAATGTCCATTATAGTTCATTCCAAAGTCATCTTGGAGAAGAGTAAATGTATGATTCATGTTTTAATGAAGATTGCACATAGAACATGACAGACATGCCACTGATCAGTGGCACATATAGATGTAAGGGATATATAAAGAATGTCTTGTGGACAGCAGGGTGTTTTTCAGTGAGTAAACTACTAAGAAAAAAAGATTGATAATAAGTGTACCTCAAGGTAAAGAACTACGGGGAAACAATTTTCTTGTTCAGAATTATATTTGATCAAATTAAACATTAGAGTCATAGAATCATTGAATGGTTTTGGTTGGAAGGGATGGTAGAGACCATTTAATTCCAACACCCCTGTAATGGGCAGGGGCACCTTCCATTCGACCAGGTAACCCAAGTTCCCATCCAACCTGGCCTTGGGTGTTTCCAGTTAAAATGAAGAAAAAGAAAAAAAGAAAACAAAACCAAAACCAATTTGCCTTTTACTAGTACTTGGAAAAATTGGCTTTTAATTTTGAGTAATTTTGTATATATAGGGAAGAAATTTCTCAGGAATTAAGTAGGGGTGAACACACTTTCTTCTTGAACGTTCATGTTGTTGCAGCACTGCATATATAATATAGAGCTCCAAGAAAAATCATTACTTTGACACTCCTCCAGAATTGATTTTCTGTTGCTGTTGTAATTTGCTTATTAGCAAAATCCCAGGAAGAAAATGTATCTTCTTTTTATAGGCAGTGTATATCATCAACATGGCTTTTTCCTTTTGTCATAGTTCCTAAATACCTTCTTCATGTGAGAATGGTAGGAATATTTCGATAGTTGGATTAGTTATTCATTGAACAAAAGGAAGAGTTGTCAAAAAGGAATTAGATTAAATTGTCTCTGTAATACTTAAATTAATACTGTAAAGAGGATTTCTCTTCTTCCTAAAATAACACTGCTGGACTGTCCAAAGTTTTAAACATTGCCATCACAGATGACAAGCCTGGTATATGTATTGTAAAGCTGATTATAAGCTCCTAGAGAACTGCAACACCCTCATCACCATTTTATTCATAAACAAGATTTTTAAAAGCAATTATTATATACCAAATTATTATATAGCTCTGCTGATGAAACTAGATCCTGTTGGTATTGCATTTCTATTTTGCTATATTTTACTATGTTTATTTTATTATATTCAAATTGAGAGGGAAGAAAGTAATAATATATGCCAAGTCATTTGCAATTTTCTTTTGCTTCCATGAGTGAGATGTATGATAATATCACCAATACTGTGTCCAGAAGAGGTAAACTGTTGAGAGAAAAATCTGTTTCACAAATATTACCAAGAAGTACTAAAATCTGAGAATGCAGAAGCCAAATATTCTTACATTCAAAGAAATAAACTATCCAGTTGATATCCTTAGATAGATGTATTTATCTGTAGAGAGGCTTGAAGAGAATATATTGTAATTCTACATTCAGAAAAAAATACTTTAAATTCCTGCTATAATTCAGCCCCTTTAAGAAAACATATCAATACTCCCAGCATTACCCTTACTATCATATCAACATAACATTATTTATACTTGGTGAAGAAAGATAGATAATTATTTCTTCTGCTTTTTGTGTTTTAAATCTCCAACTTGCTCCTCAGATATGGTCATCCCTAAGAATATATGACTTAAACCCAATTTTATTGTGAAATACAGAAGGCTGTATAGTGAATAAGAATATCTGGGAAGGGATTTTCTTATTTATATTTGTCATGAGCAAACTGAATCCAGTGAATGCAAGACTAACTGTGGTGGTAAGAAGAAATGAGCAATGAAAATATGAGTATAAGATATAAAATGGATTGCTAAAAGTAAAATACTAGCAAATAATTTGAATTTTACATGTAGTTTATTAATTTGAACACTTCTGCACTGTTTTTAGAAAATGGACTAAAATATCAATGAATCAGAACATGGTTCCTGCATAGGCCCTGAGTTAATAATAATAATAATTCCTCCCTGAAACTTTTGGTGTGAAGGTAAGTTCTGTGAACATGATAACTTAAATGCATATTAATTTCCAGAAATGTAGACATTGAAGGCAAACAAGCAATAACCTGACAAAAATACCTGAACAGTACATTTAACTGATTACAGTTAGAAATGATAGGTTTTTATTTTGACAGCTATGTATAAATACAAGAAAAAGAAATAGAAAATACTTTTTCTGTCAATCAGGATTACATTACCACAACAAAGTTCTACAACATCATTTGACTTAGGTTTCACAGCACTGCTAACTTTAAAAAAACAGAAAGTTATCTAATGAGTGAATAAAACACTATAGCTAGCCACTATACTTCTGTCAAGGAAGATCATCAAACTCGATTCTACCATTTTTTATTTTCACTTGACTGTTTTCTAAATTAAAAACTTACAGAGTCTGGATGTAAATGTCATAAAACTCACAATCACCAGAAAAAGTGTTTTATGAAGAAGTTATATGTAATGGTATGGTACATTTTAATTATTGCAGAATATATTTATATACAAAAGTAAATACATTTCAGTAGTGAAAGTGGAATTTTTGAAAAATTAATTTTGAAAACCTTAGATGAACTGCTCTGTAAAAATAATAAAATACCCACCACGGCAAGCAAGCAAAAATGAAAATATGAAATGGTGAAATAGCCAAGAAGAAAAGAATTCAGGTGATAACACTGCAGGTTTTCTACTATTATTAAGTACCTATATTGAAGAAATTAATTTTAGAGACGAGATAAATGAATTGAATGAGTGATATTAACACTTTACCTGCTGACAGCCTCTAACATCATCTGATACTATTTTCATAGCTTTCTGTGAGATCTGCTTTACTGTTTGAATAGTAATTTTGAAAGATTTTATATTCTTGAGATAACCACAGGTTTTCTTTAATTATTTGATCCAGAGCAGCCTAAAGAGAAAGGTAATTGCTTACACTTACCCAAAAATACCTTTCTAAAGATATAATTATAGGTCTCTTACACAATTTCCCTGAATCATTCACATATGAACATCTGAAGAGACATGACAAGGTTATGGTCCCAGTGAAACAAATGGAAAAACTGCAAATTCATTTTGGGTGGTTAGGATTTTTCTGAATGTATTTATAGTAAAGTATATGTTATTAATAAATGATCTGTACAGAAAGTAACAATGCAAATAGTTACAGTAGGAACTACTAAAAAAAGCACATCCTCACATCCTCTATTTTACTACAGAAGACCTTTCTACATAAAAATTAGAATCTTAATTGCCAGAGAATACATCAAATTTATTCATACATTTTACTTTTCCTAACTTTGATTTTCCAACTTGTTACTAAAGATGACACAATGAAATACATGTGTGCTTCCTTAATAATTTTAATGTTTCCAATTGGGTTAACTTGATTTTAAAAACTTATGTGATGTTTGACTCTCCTAGTCTGCTATCAAGTGAAGTTTAAGTTGCTTGGGATGTGTGCTTCTGTAATCAGAAAAATTTCCATTACTTTAAATCTGATTTTGATTGAGCTTCCTGTGATTTTAAAGCATGATACTGCATGATTTTTGACAGAATTCTATACTAGTTTTTGTTATTTTTCCAATGAAAGCTACTTAGGGGAAAGGGACTGGGTAGACTTTTAATCATAAGTTAGTTGAATATTGAATTTCACTATTTGACATTCAGAATTTCTTTTCTTTTCATCACTATAAAACAACAGGATGGCTGATTTCCATACTTAAAAATATTTCTTCAAATATATTTTAAATGTACAGCCTTTAAGCACATGTTTAAATCAACATGGCTAGTGACTGAGTGCTGCTCAGCTGAGAAGAGCACAAACCATGCCCCTCAAGCAAGTGTGAAACTTATTAAATTTGTCTATTTTGTTGCCAGTTATATTCGGGAGGTATTTCTGTTAAAAGCAGGTGCACATTATAAGGTGGAGTGGAGCAGAGTTTACAATTATCACAGTGTGCAGAAGCCTGGCACAACTAATTAAGCCCAAATGTCCATGTGATGAGTGGCTGCCATAATCTAAGGCAGTATTTTAAAGCCTTCTGATGCAAAAAGTGTGAGTCTAAAAGATTTTAGAGGTGGAGCATTCTGCTTAAGAGCCTGGCTCCTGCAAGGGAGCTCTGTGTGTGCCCTTGCAGGGAGCAGAGCTAGCAGAACCACTCGAGCAGCTGGAGCAAATGTCACCATCGTCTGCTCCCTGGATGGAGCCTGCTGACCCAGCAGGAGCCAGGGCAGCCCTCTGGCTTGGCAGTCTGAAACTCTGAGTGACACAGAACCACAGGCGCTGGGCTGCAACCACCTGTCCCACTGGTTGCCTCACCAAAATCCAAACAAAGGAATTGGGGGTTATTTTTGAGAGAAGAATATTGTATGTTACTCTGTTTGCCTCTCTGCTGCTCTTCTTCCATTTGACAGAAAACTCTTTAGGTTAAAAGGTACATGCCTAAGGTGGAAAAAATATAATTTGAGCATAAAGGAGTTTACATTAATTTTGCCAGGTTCAAACCACCATCCTTCAAAAAGATCCTGTTGCTGCTACTCAACCCATCTTTGGAAAGGCAACATAAATACATATTGGGGACATTTCTGAAACAACAAACATTTCAGCCTTATACTATAGCTACAAGTTTGGCCACAATCCACAAGGCCTAGGGGACATTGGTAAAACTCAGACCACGCTTTAGTATCTCCCATATCTCTAAAAGAACTCTTGTGAATTTGTGGTCTAATAAAGTCTGAGTTCTTCTGGGCTCCCAGTGCATAATATTGAAGAATCTTATGTTTTCTGAATCTGTTCCCAAATGGGTAATTCAGCTTCTTACCTTCTATAGACAAAAGTATCTCAGGGAAATAGAAGCATGCCTGAACAGGTCCCCAGCAATCCCTTGGAACTACTCAAATTTTGGGAGTCCCCAAGACAGTTAGCATATTAACAATGGTTTTACACTTTTACTATGCAATATCTTAATCAAAGGCATATTCATTTTTGTTTCTGTATTTATACAAAATTTCTAAAAACCTTGGCTAGAAGCTAGTAGTGGTTATGCAACTAAATGTAAAAATTCTTTCTGTACAGACTGTCACTCTCTACATCATTATAATATTAAAACAATGCATGTCTTTCAGAAATCTCAAAATAACAAAAAGAAAGATGGATAATTAATTGAAGAAGATGTGATTAACTTCTTGATTAATCTTTGAACAGTAGTAAAACCTGTTTTCAGGTTTCCTTAACAAATATACAATCCTTGATGTTAATACATTTACATTGAATACCCAAAAACAAGTCATGTTTTCAGCACCCCAGTACTTTAAATAAGTAAGGAATTTGGGGTAATGACAGAAAAGTTTGAAGTGCTGTAGTTTTCACCAATATGTTTACCATATTAAAAAATCAGTTGGGTTCTATTATTTTGTACAATTTTAAATGGTCCAGACATTCTGAGGACAAATAACAATAAGCGAAAGAAGACAAGAGCCTTCTTCAGATGTTATGACTCAGAGGCTGTGTCTGTATGGACAATTATACTGCTTGTCCACTCCCCAAAATTGCTTTGGTGCATAGCTTGTGTCAGCTGAGACAGCCAAAGGGAAATGGTTCTTTTTCTCTAATTTGCTGCTCTGAAAAAAGAGCTGAGGTTTGGCAAGTGAAGAGCTTTTGTCCTTTAAATACCAGACTGTCATTCACTGGCATTTCTACAGAGAAAGATTTCCTAGAACAGGGGCAGGAAAAAGAGTCTTTAAGAGTGTTCTGCCTTTAGGAAAGAGGGAAAGGGTCAAATTGTGACCAAACTTGACATATAGAATATGCACAGCACCTCTTTCTACTGATCTAGGAAAACAGGCCCATAAATCTCAAAACTGATTGTGAGATATTCAAGTGAATGATACTGACATTTGTTTTTGTTTTATCTGTGACTCAAACTTCTGAATTTGAAGACTCATGAACTAATAAAAAGCACCATTGTTCATTTTCTTTTGCTCCTCAACAAAACTTGATTGAAGACTTCTAGACTTTGTTTACTGGTACATTTGACTTCTTCAAACATTCTGGAATTTGCATTTAAAATATGGGAAGAAATTTTCTATATTTGTACATTCAACACATTTTTTTCAGTGGAAAACACCCAATAATTCAGAGGAATTTCTTGGCTGCTCTTACCTTTCATTTCAGTCACACAGTGGAGAAGTGAAGTGGAACTAGACATATTGAAAAAAAAATGAAGGAAGATATTTCTTTGTGCTATGTGTAGTTAAGGTGTACAAATTCTTGTGAATATGAAAAAACTTATGGAGATTTAACAAGGACATAGAATTTCTAGGAGGAAATCAAATCACTTTGTGTTGCAAGTGATCCAAAAATTATTTTATGGTTCCATGTAACGAATTGTAGAGACAAATCTTAAGATCAATGATTTTGTCCACATAATGATATACCTATAAACATGATATAAATCCCTGTGGCTTACAGGGTCAATTGTCATTTCAAATGGTCACTCTGACAGCAGTGTTTTATTTGAAAGATAAGAACAATTGATTTTGACAATCAGGTGCATCAGCACAATGAACTAATTATTAAAGGATCTATATTAATTGGCTATACTACTTAAACTTGATGTTGTGAGGAATGAAATTGTATTCTCCAGGCAGGAATTATGGTCTCCTTTGTAGGCATAAAGTATCCTGTTCATAATATGAACACCAAACCCCAAAATAATTTACCTTAAAATTTACTGCTTTTGTACACATCCATCCCTCACACTCCACAGAGCTTCCCCAGAGGAGTTTAGCAGCATTTTTCCAGTAGTGTCTGTTCCATATTAAATCTGTTTCTTCCCAGGGCATGTAAAGCATGGCGATACCAAGTGCCACAAGGTCACTGTAATAGAGTTGACAAGTCCCCCAGCTATGGCAAAGCAACTTATTTTAAAGCAGCCATGAGGTGCTGGGGTCCTTCCTGTCTGAGGGTCAGTTGATCTATGAATGCTTATTAGGAAATAGTTTGTGACAAGTCACAGAAGATACAAGAGAAATTGAGATGATATAATCAGTGATTCATTCTCCCTACTTATGATCTTCTGTTGATGCTGCCACCAGCATTTGATATTTGGTAATTTATGCACCAAGGATCACAGAGTTACTCAGTAAATCTCTACAACTGCAACCCTTTTAAGGTACACAGTGCAAACAGCTGAGCCCTGCTTGAACAAGCTCTAACACGAGTCAGGGGATTTATGTTGTTGATATTACATACTGATCTAATACAGATTTTGATGGTCTCTGAGCTGAGACAGGTCTTCCCCTGTATCCTCAGCCAAAGGGAAAAAAATCCACAAAGCCCAGAGTTGCTGAAACTAATTCTTTATTTGAAAGACAAGATCTTTTTGCATCTGTGGCATGAATTCTTCTTTATAATGTTTTGGAGGAAATTTAGAAGATTCACTCTTAATTATATACACAAATTGACAGAGGGAATGAGAGATCATATTTTTCAATAATTTTCTAGAGACCATTTGAAAAAAATTAATCATTCTTGTAATAGAAATATGGTGTAAAATGTTTTCTGACAATTGAATTTTTCCTATCTGCAAACTGAAGTAACAGTAACTACAAGTAGCCTTTCACTGATAACACTTCGAATGGCAGTTCCAACAGTTCTGAAAAAAACGAATTTCATTCTTGTAATTACTCAAATGGAGAATTAATATAGGAGATAAAACCAGATATGCATTAAATGGTTGGTAGAAAATTTATGTGGATGTTGAGTTATACAAATAATAAATGCTGCTAAAATAATAATGAAAAAATGCTACTAAAATAATAAAGCTATTAAAATAGTATCAGGAAATATAAGCACAATATAACATTACAAGTACTCAAAAATAAATAGTACATAATATTATAAAATAATATACAATTCTTCATGTCAGCCAAAGCTGAAAAATATTTTTGTTCATATACAGTCTTTCCTACGTATGAAATATTCCTGACCTCTCCAAAGTTATTTTTTGGCACATGAACTAAATTGTATTGACAATAAAAAGATTCAGTGGTTGTGGAATAATATCTGAATGCTCTGTTATTTTATGTTGATGCACTCTTTAGCCATGATTACATTGGTGCAGAAGATGTGAAAAAATAAAAGGATGCAACAATTTCAAGTACTAGAAATACTTAATTTTATCCCTCTTCAGCATTCTCTGGAGCCCAGGTAATGAAGTAAAGGCATTAATCTTGGAGAAATCAAAGGATTTATCACCCTAGAGGCCCGAACTGGTAAAGCAGTGAACATTTGCAAGGCCAGGAAACAATCTGTCCTACAGAACACACAGTGACACTGATTTGTCAGGTGTGAAAGAAAAAAAATTACCTACTTGGGCTCTTCCTGTTAAAGAAGTCTACTTCAAAACTGTAAACCAGAGAATTAGAAATACACGTGAAGTTTACCTTATGATCATCTGCTTGCTATACTGACTGAATTTTGGGGACTCAGTCTGTGATCAAAACATCTAAAAAAGAACCAGAAATGGCTCTGGCTAAACAACCATGTATTAAATTTATCACTGTTAAACGAAGATCATAACAGATTTCACAGCTGATTATGTATTTTTTGTCCTGTCTTTCCTGCAATCAAGAAACACTGATTACAGGGGGGAAACTTTTACTTTGTGGAGTCCAAACTCTTTGAAAATCAAGAAGTGTCTGTTCTGGAATTCTTCTAATGGTTTCAATGAAGCTCCAGAGACGTTTCCATATGCTCCAGCATCAGTGTTCTGTCAAAAGCTACATGTGAAGAAACCTTGAACTAGAAGAGCAAGCTGTCCTTCAGAAGGTAAGACTTGAGTATCTATCTGATGTCTATGAAATTTTTAAATGTTTATCAATGCCCCACTGAATAGAAATGGACCTCAGTAGTGCTGCTTGACACTTAACTAGTTCTGTTGTGGATAGGAGACAAATACATTGTTTTAATTGAAAGACCCAAGGGTGGGGGAGAGCTTGGTCTAGGACTAAAACTTGGCCTCTACTTGAATTTTGAGGTCTGGTATCATCACAGATGTTCAGCAGAAGAAAAACAAGAGCCAAGAGCTTTAGAAAGCAGCTGGATATTTTGTTTTCATTTTGCAAGACGAGAATGTGGCACTGCTTATACTGTTAAACATATATACTTTATGTATAGGGGAATTCAAAGGACATGCAGGAGACCAGCAAGTTCCTATGTCTTAAACCAATATGAGATGAATGTCAAGGTTTTGATAATTACCTTCAATAATTCCTGAAAAAAAATTGTAAAATTGTGTTGGGAAGAACACTGAAGAATTGGCATCATAGAAGAAGACAAAAAAAAATGAACTGATGTGGAGATCTTCATGATATCTCTTGCCATGGTTGTGTTAGGGCTCAGTATGGATTTGCTGGAAGCACCCTGGATATGTCACTTAAGTCACAGTTCTTCTCCTGATATCATGGAAACAGATTGTTACCAAAGCACTGAACTGGAAGTACAAGCATGATGCCCTCAGCTGGCAGGGGGTCACTGACTCCACCAGTTGTGTCAGGAATTAAACTTCAGAAGGCATAGGAGTGAATTGGTGACTCCACAAAAGTGAAAAATAAGGAGGTACTAAAGCAAGCAGAACACAAAGTTAGTGCAAAGACAAAAAGGAATTGAATAAATAATACTGCTGTTGCAGAAAACCTAAATGACAAACAAAAAGGAAGAGGAAACACATCTTGGGTTTGGTACCAACCAAAAGTGATACTAACTGTGGAAAATAGTAATTTTAAGAGATTTTATTACAAGTTAATTGTAAACAATTTTTATCATATGCAGTGTCAGTAAGTCAAGGATTGATTGAAGAGGATCTCATCTGATCCATTGGTTTTTGAATGGTAATGGAAGAAAATATCAATCATACAAAGAATAGAAAAGATAAAGAGAAAATTCTTTAGAGTTATGCAGTTGGTAGCAATATGCCACTATATCACAAAAGATGCTTACTTTTAAATATGTTTGCTTTAAAACCAACAATAATATTAATTGAGAATAATGTGTGGAAAAATAAATATAGAAATGTTCCTCCAAAGTGTGTTATGTAATCTAAAACATTAACACTGAATTTAGATTTGTTTTTGTCAACTTTTCCATGCAGAAAGTTTCTATTTCACAAAAAGCAAAAAGCTACTTTTTTAGACTAAAGTCAAACTAGAAACATAATATAACACAGGTTAAAGTTGATATAAATATGAAAAATATTTTGAAATTACATAGAATTACGAACTTCTCTAATCCTACATGCTTCTCCATACTTAGGTTTATATGCTTTGTCTGAAGAGGAAAAAAAAAGAGTTTACGATTTCATTATTGTTTTCTGCATAACATAGTTTTAGACTGTTAAACACAAACTTATTTGCCTATCATTGCATCATTAATTTTTCTTCTATTTCATCACAGTTTGATTATATATACCTGTCAATATTTTTAGAGCATGTTATGAGGGAGAACTTGCAATGTTATTCTGGAAAAGATGAAACTGCATGAGAATGTCCATTTATTTATGTTACAATGAACTGCTGAAGGTTTATAAAGGCTCTCCTTTCTCATAGATTTAGTAATGGACAAATCTGCATCACTAGGGGAAAAGGCTAATTACTCACAGTAAGGTCATTAGATACAGACTTTCTTTTTGTCATTACAAAGACTAAGATTTTTGCAATAATGGCACTATGCAGAGTAGATGAAGCAAATAAAAAATAAACCTCTTTATTGCGAAGCTGATGCAAAAACAAATGTTCTTTCAGTTGTACAGCTGTAAAAATTAAAGTGAGAAAGGTATCAAAAAAGCAAACAGTAATACTCAATACAATATCTATTACTTATGCACACAATCTCACATGACTACTTTGCCTCTGAAGTGACAGAAAGACACAAATAAAGACAGTTGTTTGGAACTTTTATTAAATTCATTGAAAATTATAAAATATTTCGTTGTTTCATTAACTGAATTGATTTTACAGAATAATATATTTTATTTTTACAAACACTATAGTCAACCATAAAAATGCTAGCATTTAATTCTGGTTTTGAAGTAATTAATTTAAATTTCTACACAGTTAGAGAGATCAGCTTTAAGACTTTGTATCCAAAAGTATTCCTAATTCTTTGAAAAATTATTACCACTAACTAATCTTCTCATGGAAATAATCATTGCTATTTTGTTCTAAACCTATGTTCTAAATGAAATTTTGAATAAGGGCATTTTGGCTAATGTCAATTATGTACATCTCTGCTGCTCTTTAATTAGAATAAACAGCTTTAAAATTTTGAAAACAGTCAGTTTAGAAAACTTTCGCTAATCAAAAATGAACATGTAAGGAAGAATTGAACAAAATCTAATTTTTATCAATTGACAGTTTTAAAATTGCTTTTTCTGTCTACTCCATCACCTTTCTCAATAAAAACCTCAGAAGCATC
The DNA here is from genome assembly GCA_013398075.1 of Notiomystis cincta. Taxonomy (NCBI): domain Eukaryota; kingdom Metazoa; phylum Chordata; class Aves; order Passeriformes; family Notiomystidae; genus Notiomystis; species Notiomystis cincta. Next base: position 262,076 of record VZRX01012177.1, read on the forward strand.
CTGTATCCTTATGGAAGTTAAATTTTAAATGTGGAACATATTATAACTATAATCTAATAGAATACCAGGACTTTAGTTATGCAGTTAGAATAGATCTGCATTCTATGTAAAACACATCAGTAAGAGCAGGGTTCAGCTCTGTGAGTGCAATATTGTGGCTGTCTGTACAATTGTGTTGTTATATTATGCTCTCTCTACCATACTAAGATCTTACTAACAGGAAACCTGAGAGATTATTTTATTCTCATTTCTCTACTCTACAGAGAGTCCTTGGCAGAAATTCTGAGAAATAGAGATTACGAGTTTTCAGTTGTCTTCTTTAGGGTGAAATCTGTCTTTTGATGCAAACCTTCTGTCTAAAACCTACAACATACCTGTTAAGGTGGCCCCATCATTTTTTTCACTGGAGAAAAAAACCCCCAAACCTCCAAGAAATACCAAAATCAGAGAACAAATAGTAGAAGACAGAAGATTATAACAACTTCTGCTGGATGCTCACTGTACAGCATATGTCACCATTCAAATTAAGCCTCAAAGAAGCCAAACTTCAAACCATAAATGGTCTCATAAAATCTAGTGCATTAACTGTGTAAAATGGAAATATAGTAATAGTTTATGTAAATTGCAACATTTTATGCTAACTACTTACATGGGATTGTTACAAAATTAATAGTGAGGTTTCTTTATTAAACACTCATTTTAAAAAACTGGAAATGCTTGGAAAAGAAAAATATTTTCCCACATAATGGTAAAAGTATATTCCCCAGGACTTTTCAAATCAGAATAGCATTTTACAGTAACTCTTATAAAAAAACTAGGACAACGATGGCAAATATTTTAAACTGAATCTATATTTTTTTCCCCATTAGAATTTCACAGAATCCTTCCAACTCAGCAGATGTGTGAAATCTGTAGAAAACAGGCTACATGGGTATTTTCCAAGCAAGTAACTATAACATGCATACAGACATGCAATCTTTCCACATTTTTTCTAAATTTTTTCTACATTTTTTACATATTGCAACAAATACCAGCTCATTACTTAAATAATGAGACATATTTTATTATTGTTTCTAGAAATAATGTATATTATAATTTTATTTTTATTTATATTATAGAAAACATTTATATAATAAATAGCCTGTTTAATCTGTCATTGGACTTCAGGATATATTTGATGCAATAACGTAACAGTAATTGTAAAGCCAGCTGTTTTTCTGATAACAAAGTCAAAAAAGGCACTCCTTTTCTACAATTGTTTTGGTTTTTAGCACTGCCCCTTCATTTCAGAAGTATCATGTTCAACAGTAATGGTACAATTGTACTTTTTCTACATAAAAAGAATAACCCATAGTAATTTGATCATTCTTGTAAGCTCAATGTAGTTAACATAACTGAAATTACAGGCATGATCACTGAGAAAGAAGCTACATTCTGTGTTTAGGATAAGCCAAGAGCGAGTTTTAGGAAGGTTAACCCAAATGTGGAAACCAGCATATTCTACAAATAATTTCAGAATCAAAACCAGGACAAAAAAAAGGCAACTGTCAGTGAGCTTTTTGAGAAATACCTCCTAAATGTACTTTTACCCTTGTCTCTGTGTGGATGTGCTGTCATAACTAAAGCAGATTTCTCTCTCAGTGTCACAAGAGCATGGTCAGCTCAAGAATGGGCAGAGGGAGCTACACACAATGTCATTTTGTCCTCTGCTACAGAATCCTGAGGAAAAAAAGGAGATTGTTCAAGGACAGGAAAGGAGGGATATAAGGATAGGAATAATTTATATGTGGATTACAAAACCTGAAGAACTTCAGTGATCAGAAAGTGGTACCTTTCTCTCTCTTTGAGTGATGTACGTATTTGTAATGTGAATGCTCCAAGCAGTAAGTTCCCATATCCACAATCATCACAGGAGCAGTTGCTGAGTTCTTGAAGCAAATAGAATCACTCTATCACATGCTGCATTAGCTTTGAGTCTTCCTCTGTATTACTGCAGTGGTTGATAAGAATATAGATAAAGCTTCAGGAGACATTAAGAACGGAGGCATTTTTAGCAAAGCCACTGATTCAGCTTCAGCTCTGATGGGCACATTCCAGTGACAGCAAGAGGCTGTATTTCAGTGGTTTGACAAGACACCTTGACAAATCTCATATTCAGTTTATGTATTCAGGCAGAGAAGGCCATGCCCATGTCAGCAATTAATATTTGCGCACCATCTGAAGAGTTTGGGTTTCCTACTACAATAGCAAAGAATTCCCTGGATGTCAAAGTGGAAAACACTCCCAGTTTACAGGTATGAAATATGGAAAGGTATATGGAAATACTGACTCTGTGACTAAAGCAAAAGTAAGGAAGTAAGAAAATGTGTAGGATGGCTGCTTCCTGTCTGGCAAGAACATCATCTGTGGTAGCTGAGACATAAAGATCTGAAGGGGTTTATCCCCTCACTCCTTGTCAGGAAGCTCTCTCAGATGACTCTACTTCAGCAGGAGCTAGACTTTGCTGACTTTGGAAGAACTAGGCCTTCTGTGTCTCAGAGGGAAAGATTCTACTGCCATGGTCAGTAGTACTGTGCTAAAAATGAGGATATCCATTCATACAAACCCACTAACCTTCAGCAAGATGCTGATCCATCTGGCTGCTCCTCTGGGACATTCGTTGCTCCTGTTCTTCTCTCTGGACAAAAGGCTGAGGACAAAAATATTAGATTGTTCAGCATTACAATGCAGTTCTTTCAAAATTTGTTGAATTAATGGCCAAAATCTCATGTCACCTCCCTCAAACAAGTGAGAGAGGATGTCTCAGTACAGTAGATTATTTATAATAGTTGGGGGAGGGGTAACAGATTTCTTACATTAAAAGAATTCTGATATTTGACCATCTAACAGCTGATGCCAGGCATTGAACATGTCTTAGAGAACATAGTTTATGTTATATCCTATTGCTGTGCAAATGTATAAGGAAAATATTTTCTATTTTATATTTATATCATATCATAAAAATATGGTAAAACTTTAATAACAAAGTCATAATATATTTGTTCATTTTTTTCCATCCTGCTAAGGAATTGTCTTATGGCTTATTCCTAACATGCCATTAGAACTCCTCTAATTTATTCTGGAGCCCTGTATGCTACCTAATGAAGATGGAGTGCTCAGGTTTCCTATTTCCAAACTGTTTCTTTCTGTTATCTTGTATTTTATTTATCTATTGAAAATACACCAAAGTGGTTTTTTTCTCTGCAGTTCAGTGGGATCATCTGAGTTCATTTCATGTGAACTTCAGAGAAAGAATAGCAATTGTTTGTAATTCACAAATAGATTGTCTTTGAAAGTCGACAAACCTGGAGGATCACTATCTCTGGAAATGATGAGGAATGAAATGTACAGCATTATTTAGCATGTTGTGACATAGGAATCCCCTTATGCCTCTTGTCCTCCGTTCTTTTCCAGTAACACTTGAGGAAAACAGCTGCCTTTGAGGAAAGGACTGAGTAAGAAAGTCTAAAAGAAATATACAGACTACTACAGGCCAATGACATCCTTGGCTCACAAAACTCCTTCTCCTTTTGAAAGTCAAAAATCTTCTTTTCAGAGGACTTTTTAGAGAATTTTATTTCATCCCTTATCAAGATAGACCACACATAACTATGCCAGGTACTGATTTAGATTTAGCCTCTATAAGTGCCTATTATACACATTGAAATACACTATACAAAACAGTATAAAACTCTATACAAAACACTATACAAAACAGCTTTAATGTAAAGCTCCTCATTCTACATGGATAATAAAAAAATATAATGAGGACAATAAAGTAAATCTAATATTTTCTAGCCCTCAGCCAACACTGTAAGAAATATTATGTTTCTCACAGAAGGCCTTATAAATACATAAATATTACATAATTCCTGTATTATATGTATCTTCACTTACTGTACTTTACTAACCCTTCTCATCCAGCAAATTAAAAAAAAAAAAAAAAAAAAAAAAAAAATCA
>VZRX01012177.1:266169-291169 GCA_013398075.1 Notiomystis cincta
AAAAAAAAAAAAAAAAAAAAAAATGTTAACTGGATAGTATCTTTTCTGGCCTTTGTAACTGCTAATCCCAAGCACAGGTGACACTGTCATATGACCACAGGCCAACTCTCTTATTTCCCTTCCATCAATGCAATAGGTATGTACAAGACTGGTGTATTCCTGAAGGAGTTTTCTTTTGGATGGGATATAAATGGAAGGTCCTGCCCAAATTGGTCATTAACAATCCCAGGAAACTCTTCTGAAGAGTAGGTGTGTTAACTTTAGTCTGCTGGCCAAATTCCAGCTCAGGTAATTACATTCAGCCTACCTAATTTCCCACTGCAATTACAAATACAGAGAGATCCTAATTTCCAGTCCCAAGCCACAGTGCAGTGTTGAATGGTTGTTCTGTTTCACCCAGGGTGGCTGCACTTCAGCAGTGGATAAAGCAAGCTGTGTATAAATTGTGACAGTTTGTAAAGCCATTTGGAATAATTTGAGACAAAAATGCTATATATTTAAGATCATTGTAATTGAAATAATTGCCAGCCACTGATCTAAATATTACTTGCAAAAAAATCTTTAGGGAAGCCTTTCTGGTACTCTGGACAAATCAGCTAGTAAATATTTAAACAGTCTTAAGCACTGGAATTTGAAACTGCATATGTGGCAGAGCAAGATTTAAAAAATCCCCAAACTCCAGCAACCTTTAATGCAGTTTTCAAGTGTTTGAGCCATCAGCAGTGCAGGATCACTGCTCCAGTGCCAGATTAATGGTACATCCAATCTGTCAACCTTCACTCTTACTTTTAACATCCCAGCAAAGGCCTAGACATGCATAATATACCACTATATCAGACAGAGCCATCTATAAAGCAACAATAAGAAGGTTACCAGGTGCCATTAGACAGGGACTGTTTCTAACATGGACTAGTAGAGCTCACAGTAAAATCATGTAACACCTCCACATGGTAAATGTGCAGAGCTTGGAACGACTCTCGTGAAACTAGTACACTAGTTCATTTTTCCCAATTCAGTGCAGTATCCTGGGTTTGAAGTTATATTCTATGTCAACTTCCATGCAATTTTAGTGCTGCCTTCATTGCCACCATTGGACAATGGGAATGTATTATCCCAGGGCATAAAAGGTTCCGTAAAGGGTAGGTGGAAGACAATGGAACTCCAAGGCTGTTTAAGGAAATCAGTGAATAAATTACAAAAACTGTCCATTTGCCCACCCCTTTTAATCTTACTGTCGTATTCAAACTATTGGGCATGTAACTGAATATCTCAACTGTACCTGAAGAAATAATGGAGCGTGTCTCTGCAGTAAAACAGAACGGCACTAAACTGATGAGTTTAACCCAGCAGAAAGAGCGGCTGTAAACATGACAAATGCCTGCTATTGATTTCAGGTTTAATTACTCTGTGCAGCACTGACAAAGCCCATCAGATGTTGTTGTGAAGTGTAAATGGAACAAACTACACTTCACTGCCCATAGGAAACTGATGGTGTCTGCAGTTTGCATTGTTTACTTTATCCTCCGTAAACTTCAGCCTTGATCAAATTAACAAGTGCTACTACCCTCCAACAAACTACAATGCACTATGATTTTACAGCAACAGCCTTGGAACAATAGCTCTGCAGCATTTCATTGATAACAAATGTCTAGCTAATGACAGCACAATGACAGCTGTTGAACCTTACTGTCCATCATGGCATGGCCTCTAACCAGGTTAGGAAGGATTTTTAAATGCATCCTCTTGCATTTCTTCCACGTTGGGGGGAAAGGACGGATTAGTAATTTAATATTCTAATAAATTTTGCTTAAAATATACTATTCAGGCTCCCAAGGAAGTCTCTAATAGCAGCAGAACAATAAAATCAGACCACACCTAACACATTGTAACTACCACTGAAGATGTTCTCTGAAATAATTTTCTTTTTTCATATGTGTACAGCACTACATATTCACCCTTGAAGCTTTTCAGTTCTTCCCCGTTCTCCTCTACTTCCTTTTATCTTTCCATTGTGCTTATGTAACATTCTAGCAACCAAGAAATGTAACACACAATGATGAAAAAATAAATACATCTCGAATTAACTTATTGCAAAAACCATCCCTTTTTTTTTTTTACATACACAGGACAGTTTCTTGGCTTCCATCACTTTGGGACTGAATTTGTTACTTTACAAATGAATGCCATTGTTCTTCTTATTCAGACTTCCTCTTTCTGGAACAAGATTCTACTGTTGGCAGGAATATAAACAGCATTGTGAGGTGTGTCTTTGTTGCTTTTCATGTGTGCTACATAAAAAAGGCTCTGTTACAAGCAAACTGTCAGGAAATAGAAAACCTAGGTGCCAGTTTGAGATGCTCAAACACTGACAGGAAAAACATCTTTTGATGTGTAGCTTACCTAGGTAAGCAATAATTGTGCCTCCGAACTGCTGCTCTGCAGACCCACAGCTCTAAGGATTTGCCCTTGCTCTGCAGTGAGTGAGCTGAAGACGAGCATCTCCTCTCTGCTTCCAGCAATACACACCAATGGGCTAAGTAACCTGGACAGCCTTATTTCCTTCCAGTAACCAGCAGAATCTCGAGGACACTGAAGAGATGGATAAAAGAATGGGATGTGTGCATGCTCAGACCCAATATGTAGTAATTCTAATAATTACTAGTAAGCAGACATTATTTTCCTCATCATACACCCCTTTTGAGGGGAACAGCATGCAGTATAATCCTCAGGAGATTTGCTGAAGTAAACAATGAGCACAGAATTTCTGTTCCAAGATAAACATCAGCACAAGATGTCAAATCAAATAGACTGGCTCTGTGCACAGGTAAGATGAAGGAAGAATGATTTTTCCATGAGCAAATGTTATAACCAGTTTTGCATTATGAAGAATTACCCTGGCCACCAGGTTGATGCTGGAAGATCTGTATCATGCAAATACAAAAGGAACAGGAAACATGTCCTTATGGAAAGACAGTGATATAGAGTTGTTTTTTATTTTGAAAGAGTAAGTTTTTATAATAGAAACAAATTATTGGCAGGAAAGTTACATATTTGTTTAGAGAGCTGTGTTGCTGCATAGAATCTGTATCATACTCATATATGTCAGTATGACCAGGGCTAGACTTGCTCCTAAAGCAGGCTACATTTCACCTGAAAAAAATCCAGTCCTGAATATGTTACTTTTTGCAGACAAGGTGGAAGAAAAATTAGTTTGCCCATGAAATCTGGAAATTCTTATTAAAATGTAGTTGGGATGTGGAGTGGGCACTTAAACACATCTGTTTACCTATTACATCTTGATGTGAGAAATATAATACAGAAATGGATTTGAAGATGTATGCCCAGTACCAATTAAATCAGCACACAGTCTTATTTGCAGGAGATGATATCTTCTTTTACTGATTTTAATTATTCTCTTTCTGAAGTTCAAACTTCATAAAAAAAAATTAATAAGGACATGCACCCTGTTGATTTTTTTTTTCCAGTCTTTTTAAAGAGAAGCTCTCTCCTTTTCTTTTGGAGGACCTTTTTCAAAGGAATTTGTCTATAGAATTCCATTTGCTACAAATAGACATTTTTGTCCACCTCAAAATGTACAATGAATAAATGAACTCTTAAGCTCCAAGGTCTTCCTGGAGAGTCTTCTTCCTCTGTCAGTAGAAAACATCCAAAATTTTTAAAAAGAGTTAACTGAGATCTTCAAGAAAGTTTTAAAGGAATGTAAAAAGTAGTTTGGATCATATTGTTTTCTCCTGCTTTCTCTTCTTGACATATTTACAATTTGTGAATTTAAATATCTTCAAAAATTGAACTAGTTATGGGTGAATTTGACTGAGGAGATGATGGAATTCTGGCTGAATCCCAAGAGCTGAAAACATCTCCGTCATGAATTGAAAATGTATTTTTTTAAAGTGCTGACAGTCCTAGATTCACAGTTATGGGCCTATGACTTGTCTATGGTGTAGACTGACCCAATTTACCAACTAAGGCAGGATATTTTCAATAGCTATGGACTGTAAGAATTCACAGAACTCCAAAATCTGCCAAAATTCTTCCTTGCACTGCAAAAAAAGCTGATCAGGCCTGCAGAACAACAGGGTTTGTTGTTTGGGTTTTTTCCTCCTAGATTTATTCTTCAGTATAAACCCCCCCTGTTCTTAGCCTTATTTCATGTTAGGAAATTTCATTATCAGTACTTCAGGGCAATAATTTTGAATTCAATTGCTCTCATAGCTAAAAGTGACCTTTACCTTAAAAGCTGCAACAGTAAACAGAACAAATTGAGATCTGCTCATGGATTGGTCTAGAAATGGATCCATAATGATACTGACCAGAAAGTTAAAATCCTACAGAAAATTCTAGATGTAGAGAAAAGTGCTGCTCTTAAGGGAAATAAAAATAGATTGAACCTGTCTCTTGATGGCAATTCTGGATTCCACATGTCAATACAGATTGTGGCTATCTCAGCTACTTTAGAAGGCTGGCAAATTTAGTCTCTCCATCTTCTGCCATGATCAATGTACCTTTAAAACTGCACTTTCTTCAATTCTTTTAAGTTGATCAACTTTCTGGAATCCATGGAAGATTTATCTTTTCCTCAGTGTGAATTTTCCATTTCCAGTCTATAACACTTATTCTATTCATGGTGACAGAATCTAGTACATCATAGTAACACCAGTGATGAAATCATTTTTTTCTTCAAGTTTCCTAGTGAAAATGTCTAATAAGTCTCATTGCATTTTTTTTATTCTGTCTACACGACTCTTTCTTATTCTATCTGAAGATGAAATGGGGCAACTCAATAAAATATATTTCCAAGAAACGTTCATTTTAAAAATAAATAAATTCAATTTACTACATTCGCCTCGCTTTCTCATAAAGCTCAAACATAATGCAACGGTTGTGATACCGATTGAAAGATTCAACCCCACCTCCTTTGTGCACATTCTTCAAAAATTAAGCAGATTTTAGATAGTAAGCAGTGCTTTGCATTTTTTAATTTGAAGAATACATCATACTGAAAGAGTGAAAGTGTAAATCTCAAACAAGCCTTTTAATGTATTTGGTTAGCAGATTTCTTTCTGGAAGTACAACATGGTGATATTTTTATTCCAAATAATTTGTTTGACTTCAGAAACATTTTAGAGAGCTAGACAAGGTGAAACTACCTGTAACTCATGGCTGACCTTCCAAACAACGATAATTTGAATTGCGTGCATGGCAGCCTTCACAGGAATGGGCAACGAGAATTACTGGCACTTCTCCACGTGGTATCCATTCTAATGAGAAAAGGAAAGGGACAAAAGGCCTACAGAGGTCTTTTTGGCAACCTGGCATCTGTTAAATTGCCTTTGAAAGGAAAAAATCCCCTCTAAAAATACCCCCTTGAACTCATGTGGGCAGAGAAGAGACCTGTTATTTAGATCATTTTTCAATGTGGAGAAAATCTAGATATTGTTACTGATCTTCTACACAGAATCATAGAATCATTTAGGTTAGGAAAGACCTTTAAGATCATTGAGTCAAGCTGTTAACCCAGCACTGCCAAGCCCACCAGTTAAACCATGTCCCCAAGTGCTACATTTGCACATGTCTTAATTAGCTCCAGGGACGGGGACTCACTCACATCCCTGAGCAACCCATCCCAATGCTTATCAATACTTCTGATGAAAAAATGTTACTTAATATCCAAATTAACCTCCCCTGGGACTACTAGAGGCTATTTCTTGGTTGAAAAGTTTCATATTCCAAAATCATTAGGATGCAATATTCTTTTAAGAACAAGTCTTACTGTTATTTCTAAATATGGTGGGTTACAATTCATATAGTAAGAAGAACTCAAACTCAGTCTTTAAGGTTTAAGATAGACTGAACAGTTATGTATTATAGTTGATTTATTCCCTGTTTGCATCCTTGCCATGACAAGATCCCTTGGACAGTCCTTCGCTATCTATGAGTATCCTGGCCTTTGCAGCTGCAATCTGCAATGATAACTACATTGAGTGATTTAGCTGCTAGAAAGAACACCTTGAAGCTGCATTCAAATGTCCTGAGAATTCTCCTGAGGAGAGAGACACTCACCAAGGATTGAGGAAGAACATGTCACAGAAAGAATAATGGCAAGAGGAGAATAATTTTTGTAAGGTTAAGGTAGACGTATCCTCAGGATACTTGTTATTAAGAATAGTTATGCTAAGGGTAATTATAGAGACATTATCCTAAGTAAAAGGATTTTTTTTTAGAGTTTCACATGAATGTGAATAGTTGGATTGAATGTAGGAAACTGAAATACAGAAACTGGGAGAGTTTATTCATCATGGAGTGGTGCACAAACATGGTTGTTTCAGTATTCTCAAGAAGTAGCACAGCTTCAGTTACTGCAGATGGTCTACACTATCTGCACCATGAAATAGACTATGAAAGAACCACAGAATGGTTTTGGATGTCCCCATGGGCAGGGACACTTCACTAGACCGGGTTGTTCAAAGCCCAATCCAAACTGGCCTTGAACATTCCAGGGATGGGGCATCCACAGCTGCTCAGGGCAAACCGTCCCAGGGTCTCACTCCTACCTCAATCTTTTGCTCTAGTGTGAAGGAAAGTGTTTAAATATCCTCAGACCTAAAAAAATACTAAACTAAATAATACTATTGTTCTCTTTTAGAAAGCCTTACCATGCTTAAAACTGAGTGTGTATTGCAGGCGCTCTGTGAGGTGAGGGCTAAGTAAACAGTAAAAAAAAGTATTAAAAATTAGTGTGAAGTGTTTCATGTTTGAATTATTTTCTTTTCAGTGAAGGCTTGATTAGAAATTTTTGAGTTTGTGGAGATAAACAATCAGGAATGTTTTAAAGAGCTAAAATGGTCTGGACCAGTTGACAAATGGTTTCAAGTCCCACAGAGGCGTGGGCACATGTTTAAATTAGTGGATATGAGTAATCCTATTGAACGTGTAGAATTTGAGCTTAAGTGCATATTTCTAAAGTACTCTACAGAGATGTACTAAAGCAATGTTAGTCTTGAGTATCTATGTGTAAATGAACATAGAAACACTTACATTTATAATATGAAGGATTTTTTTTCAAACTGACATCAGGCAATGACAAATTGGCCTCAGTTCAAAATAAATCTTTGTTGTCTCATAATAAAGACCACACAGAATCTATGCTAAAATGAAAAGTTAAACCACTTATACTGTAAGTAGAATAAAGACTTACAAATTTGTCTGGTATAAAGTGTGAAGTGCCCATGTCCACTTGATACATAAGACTGCATTAGATGCTCTGTCACTGTCCAAATACAATTTACTTCTTTTTCTTTTTTTTTAAAATGAGTCAGTCAGAAACCTCTGATAGCACCATTTCAAATGCAAATAATTCTGTTCCAACTGCCTCTTTACATTAGCTAAATGAAGTCATCAGTAAACAAAATTGGAAGAAATCTTAACACAACTGCTGTAAACAACTTTAAAAGTTTTATATCCCGAAAGATTAAAAGTATTAGAAGACAGTTCAGATTCACTGGAGATGTTCACCACTGATAAAGTTTATAGTCAAAAAATAACTCTCTCATCTCACCCAAACTGATACTGGTCACAGCAAATTATAATCAAAGATAGATTTCTTGGAGGGTGATAATACCATTAGATTTAAGGAATTAAAAATACATGAAACTTTTGAGTTAATGAACAGGGTCCTTAACTGCTCATTTAATTCAAACAGCTGTTTGTTAATGCCCTAAGCAGTGTCATAAACTGTGAAAATACTGTTGAGTGCAAGACACTAGTTAATGCTATAAAGCAACACATGCTCTAATATTAAAAGGATTTAATGGGATTAATAGAGAATAAAACATTAACTCCCTATTATGATGTTTTTGGGACCCAAGGGCAAATTCTGGCTAAAAAGGACTCTGGTTCTAAAAGCACAAAAAGTAAACTATAGCACTGTACAGCAAATCATGGCAATTTTATGCTCCTGAAAAAAAGTGGAACCCTGATAAGATCACATCTGTTCCAATCACAGACTGGATAAAATCACTGTTTACTAAAGTCCTAAATAACTAAATATGTGGAACCCCAACAAGATCCCATCTGTTAAGACTACAATTTGGATAAGGTCCCATTACAAAATTTTCTATATAATAACATATAATGAAAATTTTTTATTTTCTTCAGTTTCATAAATTTTTTCACAGGGATACACAATATTGTAAAAATCCTACAGCATAATTAACTGGCTTGATGAACATTAATAATATATTAGAATTTAGATTTTCGATTCAAAAAAAGGAATCAAAAAGTAGTCTTAGTGTTTAAGTCATACAACCTCACTCACAGGTTCTTAATTCTAGTTATTTTGAAAATATCTATACAGTTCTTGTTTTCCCCTTCCTAATACAATGACAGGTTTGATAGCATATGTAGTTCATCAGTAAATTACAAAAGCTTAATATTTGCTAGGGTGTCTACTAGTTTTTCTGATTTTCTTTTGACAGAGTATTCTTTTAGAATAGAAAACAGAAAGGAGACTGAATTTACCTTTATAGTTATAGCATATTTGAAAATTGCCACTAGTAGGAGAATATTTTGTAAAGTTCCCACAAGCTTAATATATAAATAAAATCTATTTCAATGACCAAGATTTTTTTTTAAACAGTCATACTGCAGAAAAGGACAATTAAGAATTTCTGGGTTTTTTTCTAAAAATGAAAGGCAGCACAGTTAAACATATTTTCAGGTCATATTGTCCTCCAAAACATTATTAATTGCTTTATAGAGGAGTCCATAAAATGAGCTATTCTTCTGTCCTTTTAAATTGAAAAAAACCCCAAACCTCCACAAACCTATCAATATTTTAAAGTAATTTAATTGCCCTTTTTTGTTAATTTCTGTATTTAATATTATTTAAAACATAAATAATCATTTGCAACTGCACTGGAATAGTAGATATTTTCATGATATTTCAGATCATGACTTTTAAAAGATCACAGAATCAGATAGTGAAGAGTCATCATTTGTAATAAAAGTGAGGGCTGACATCCACCAAAAAAGCAATCAAAGATGTGAATGTTCATAATTTCTGCTTAAGTTCATCAAGAATATGAATTTCCAGTGCTTGTTAGCTCAAAAGGAAATTGTTCAAAACCAGTCACATGTCTAGGGGATAAGAATATCTACTTACAAAATAGTGGTCCTCAAGTAGAGATTGTGTTTAGATTTTCCATAAGGACACAGAAGTTTTTTATATAACAAAGGAGAAGGAATGAAGAGAGAAATTAAGAAATTGTTTTCCACCCTTAGACAAACTTTGAATATTTACAATCATAGAATGATAGAATTGTTAAGGTTGGAAAAGACCTCTAAGATCAAGTCCATTTAGAAATGCTAATCAAAGTATATTGAGATACCCTGTGTGTCCCAGCAGAGATTTCGTTTCAGATATGGGCTGCTGGGTTTTTTTGTTAGTTTGTTTTACTCTGTGAACCTAGAAAGCAAAATAAGCCCCCTGAATGTTTATACTAGATTCCACTTGCAATAACAGGCCCTATTTCCCTGAAGCCTTCTGGCAGGTAAAATCACCCTGATCTTTTTTCTTGGACACACATGTGTTCTTCCTCACAGATTTTATTTTCCATTTAAAATATAACTTTGAAAAGATCCTTCCTATGTTCTGTTCCACCTTTTTGCAACATATTTGCAAGACAGTTCCTCCCTGAAAATAGTGTCCCTTCTGAACTTGCTTATATTTATTGAGCACAGAGGGTTAGATAGATAGATAGATAGATAGATAGATAGATAGATAGATAGATAGATAGATAGATAGATAGATAGATAGATAGATAGCTATAGATATATATGTATATGTATATATATGAGGGGTTTGGGGTAAATTTGCTATATAAGTTCCAAATTACTGCATCACTGTTCTCATTCTCAAAATTCTGAAAAGAAAATGTCAAGGTCAAGACCTCCAAATACTGGCAATTCTTAAAATTTTGCAGTGCATAGCAAAAAACCCCAATCCTGGTTAAATTTAAAAAAAACAAACAGTTTACTTTCTATTGAATAAAAAGAACATTTTTTTTTTGTCAAAAAAGCAGTATTCATTTTGTTTATTGGCAATTTATTACAAATTTTGTGTTTCATTCCTCCTAAAAGTGTTGATAGGTGAAAGCAGAAAGAAGACTTACCTCTCTATGTGGTCATGGATGATCAGATGGAGCCTCCTGAGGAGAAGCTGTGGACATGTCCTTTACCTGAAAGCCACTGAACATGATCAAGAAGAAACTCCCAGAGTACAGCCTGAAAATCCCACAAGAGTAGAAAGCCTGCAGAGTGATCAAAGAATGAGAAACTCCTGAGAAGTATTTCTTAACTTTTACCTCAGGACATTGCATCAGAATATAATTAGTTTTTGAGCCTTCTGGACAAGCTCAAACAAGTACTTGTCCTATCAGAGTAAGATTCTAGCAAATCAACATATGGGTTTGATGAAGGTTCTTTATTTACTCATTTTTGATTATGCAGTCAGTGAATACAAATGAACCCTAAAAGGTAGATTGGGTACCCAATGTTCCATCTTCCCTCTAGCACATTTGGAGATAGTATTGTATATGTGTTTCATTTTATTTCCATCCCTTGCTGCTTTACTTTGCTGATAGCTCTTTTGCACTGCTAAAGATTAGCTTTAAAGAGGTTTGAATTTCTGGTTTTAATTTTTTGCTGTTAGATGGCCTGACTTTGACTGTGTTTAGTAACTAGTACAAGTGCATAGGGAGTTTTCCAACAGACTTTCAATATTCACTGTGTTTCTTACTCAATTATTTGTAAATCAAAACCTTCTTTACTTTATTAAAAGTCTCCAAAAATCAAATAACTTCAAAAAAACATAAAAATACCTTATTAACAAATAATTAATTTCCCTTGTACTTCACTATAATCTCAAGATACCTAAAATGGCAAGAAATGGATATGGCATTGGAAGTGCTCAATTTATATAGAACCTTCTTAACACCCAGACTACTTGCAACAGGCAATCCCCCCCTCTCCCTCACCCTAATATGAAAGAAAGAAGATACTTGCCCCAAAATTTTGTTCTGTGTTTTAGTTCAAAATACTATTTTTTATGGTGCTTAAGTCTTGTGGAAGAGGGACTTCATACTTATTCAGAGAAAAATAGGAGAAAAACAGGGGAGAGCACTCATGGCAGGATGACAGTGGTCAAAGTCTCCAGTAGGTACAGATAGAGATGTTGCTCAAAGCATTTGAACAAGAAAGTTCTCTAGGAATTTCCCACATGTGGGTATAGCTGTGATTTACTGAGTTTTTAAAGACAGGTCAAAAGAACATTTAGCATTTGTGAGAATATTCATAATGGTTTAACATTATAGCACAGAAATTCAGTATCTTTAAAGTGCTCCCATAACCCATGAGAAGAATCGACTCCATCAACAGATGGCTAAGTAGAGCTGTATAATTTTTTGCTTGGAAATACTCTTGAGATGCTTGATAAGAAGAGATTGATTATCCATCTCTCACCATGCCATCAACTATTCCCTTCATATGCCCAGACTCCACCTAGTTTTGGGTACTCACTCTACTCCTTAGTATTTGCTAGCCCTTAAAATAGCTGCAATTTAATTGTAAGAATACAAAATTACACATATTTTCTTATGTTTCCTGAATTTTTTTACAAGTTTTCTTCTTCAGTTGTCACTAGATCTCTCACTTTACCTCAGAGCTTCCAAGTCTTACAATTGATAGGCCAAACAATAAAAAGGAGACAAAACCAAATCGGTGAAAGAATGGTGTAGAATGTGATAAGATTTCTAGCAAAAAATTATATCAAGGTTCAAATCACCATAGACTAGCAGACAACAGATAATTTTATATTGATTGATTTAGTACAAGTTAAAAGACATCATTGCATTCATAAGAATAAAAGTAACACAAATTCTTACACAGCAAAAAACAAAAGCATTTCTGACAGATTTTTCTTAACTGAAGTTGTACCAAGACATGTAGTCATCTTCAGCTAGACATTTAAGCCTGAAAGTGAGATTCTGAATGGATGCAGGATTCAAAGGGACACTAAGTTTGCCAAGGGATACAAAATTGAGAGAAGCTGTTGACTCCCTCAAAGGCAAAGAAGCCCTGCAGAGAGACCTTGACAAATTAAAGGACTGGGCAACACCAACCATATGAAGTTTAACAAGGCCAAGTGCTGGACTCTGCACCTGGGACAGGGCAATCCTGGTTGTGTGTACAGACTGGGGAATGAGATGCTGGAAAGCAGCGCTGCAGAAAGGGACCTGGGGGTCCTGGTCCATGGCAAGTTGAACATGAGCCAGCAGTGCCCTGGCAGCCAGGAGGGCCAACCCTGTCCTGAGGGGCATCAGGCAAAGCATCCCCAGCTGGGCAAGGGAGGGGATTGCTCTGCTCTGCTCTACTCTGCACTGGGGCAGCCTCACCTTCAGTGCTGGGGGCAGATTGGGGCACCACAATATAAAAAAGACATTAAGCTCTAAGAGAGTGTCCAAGGGAGGGCCACAAAGATGTGGAGGGCCTTGAGGGAAAGCCATTTGAGGTCACTTGGTCTGTTCAGCCTGGAGGAGACTGGGGGGAGACCTCACTGGAGTTACAACTTCTTGGGATGGGAAGAGCAGGGGCAGACACTCCTCAGGAAGTGGTCACAGCACCAAGCCTGACAAGTGTTCAAGAAAGGTTTGAACAATGCTCTCAAGCACATGATGTGATTCTTGGGGGTGTCATGTGCAGGGCTAAGAGTAGGACTCAATGGTCCTTGTGAATCCCTTCCAACTCAGAATATTCTATGATTCTTGAATGGATCAATTTTACAGCAGTCTACAGGTTAGGATAAAAATAATTTAAAATTTTTCAGGTTACTAGAAGTGAAAACGTTCATCATTCCTGATTAGTAACTATGGATGGTGACACTGTGGACTTCTGGCTATATACAGAACTAGTGGTGTCAATAATTGTTGAAGCTGAGATTGTTGAATTCTCATCTATCACATCATGAGAGTCTTTCTTTCCCACCAGCCTCAAGTATCTTTTAGGTAATTCAAAAATAATTCAAACCAAATGTCTGGTGCATTAAAATTACAATCCAGGCCTTGTTAGAAAGTTACAACTTTCTGTGTAATATCTAATTTGTAAGTTTAATTTTCAGTTCACAGTACTCAAGATGTAGAAGCAAATAAAGGTGAAGAGAAAGATGGATAATAATAGTCATTAATTTTGTCACTAAACAATGAGGCATAGCCTCCCAGTTTTTATCGCTGCTGTCAAGACAGAATATTAGTATTGAACCTTGCCTTCCTATGTAAAATGTTTCTATATTCATTTGCATCAAAAATAGTATCAAAATTGTTTGCAACAAAGGGAAAACTAAAGACCAATAAAATTCTTTCTGAGCTTCATATCCAGAGCCAGATATACAAGATAAATGTTTATCTTCACTAGAAATATATTCTACTCCTATGGAATCCATAAGATCATCAATGAAAGACTGAAAATTGTCTGTGAAAACCTAGAGATTTACATCTGTGAGTAACCTACTCTTGGATATTTCAGCATATAAAAATTTATCCCAACAGCACACACTACACTTACAAGTTCCTAACTGGCTAAGTAACTGTCTCTGGGTCTACTTAGATACAGGGATATTTTATTAGATAGGAAAGGCAGCATTAAGAGCTGATATTAAGGATGGATATGGCAGAATATGCTGAATTAGATGCATCTCTTCCAAAATACTGCTAAGCCAAGAGTGTGGCAACACTGATATATTAAATATAACAATTTTTGTATTTTTAGGTAGTGGCTACATAAAGAATGTAATAATATTTTGAAAGAGATGTCTGAGATACATGCATGTAAATGTTTCAAGGCCCTTTCCCTCCAAGGATTCTAAAAGTTAAATAGTTCTTTTCTTCTCGATGAAAGACTTAACTAAAATAAGCAGTATGAACAAATCTCCAACTGTGAACTAATTAAAGACAATTCCCCTTCATGGTTTTCCCACTAAATGTTATTTGTGATTTTATTTTGCTTTCCCAAATTTGTCTTACTTTACATATATGTCTATAAGGCTAATGCAAAATACTAATTATTTTAAATACTGAACAATATACCCAAAACCTCAGAATGTTAACATTACTGTTTATTAAGTCTGGAAAAAAATTAAATTTTAAATTGTGAAAACACTTGCAGACTCATACTAGTAATACCCTTTAATTTTACCAAGCAACAACAAAACATAAACAAATAACAAAAAAACCCCAAAAACCAACAATCAAACAACAACCAAAAATTCAGGAACCCATTCTTTTAATGTTATTTATTTCGACTTGAACACAGCATAATACACAAGTACCTCTATAATGCTGAAGTCAGCCTTTGAAATATCAATGCTGCTCTAAATTAAGTAAAGTTTTCAGTACTTCCAAATCAATCCAGGTATATGACAACATAAGTAACAAAACCTAACCAATCCAGTCAAGGTCCTTGGGGTTTTATATTCAGTGCTACCCAAGGCACACTGCCCTGTGGCATAGGAAAAAGGTAGGCTGGAGTTTTTAGGAGATACAAATTGATATTCATAATGATGTAGAAACCTCCCCTCCTGCCCAAGGTACAGAGAGAAGCAACTTGGCTTGAATTCAGTGTTGACCTGTGTTGAGGAGGAGATTGGACTATAGATTTTCTAAGGTCAATTCAAACCTGGATGAGTATTTAATTTTAAGCCTGGGGCGTCTCACCCTCTTCCTTAAGTGTGAAGATGTTTTAGCACTGCTCTGGCAATCTGACACCTTTCTGACACTTTCTTCCCCTGCTCCTTGAGAGTGGAAATGGAGATGACACGGAGGGACCTGACCCATCTCATATCCCATCACCAGAAACGCACCCGTGGCAGCCAAAAGTCACAGACCTCGTATCCCACGGCTGCTGAACATACAACAGGCATTCAGTGTGTTATTCACAAACTATTACAGCTGTGGACATAACCAGCTGGGAACTCAGAGTCCTCCCCTACAATTGACTCACTCCCTCTCTTATATTGGCCACAACTGCATTAGCATAATAAAGAAATGGCACAATTTGAAGCTGAGCAATGAAGTTATAACTCAGCTTTCAAAAATTAAACATGATTCTCATTCCCTCTTAAGCCTTCCGGGCACTTTGCTGAAGAGAAAACATCAGCTTTGCTATTCCTTGTACAGCACACTGGAAGTATTTTAATTTCAATTTAAAAATTGATATTTTGTCCTGGTTGCATATGCAAATATGTAAGACATGCAGTATAAAAACTCCTACCTGACTGACATCAATCCCAAAAAATACATCAGATTAGTGCTCTGAAGTAATTCATCACATCTGTGATAGCACAGAGTGGTCATGCAAATGTACCTAAAGCAGAAGTATTTAATAATTGTTCCCACTGCAGCTGAAAATATCTTCTGCTGCTAGGGACATTCATGAAATCCGAGAAATCTCTACAATCTGCTGTTAGAAACAGCTGACAATCTTTTCAATTCTTCCTGATAGTGCTTATAAGAGAAATAAATTACAGTAAATATTCTCTCCAAACATTTCTTCAACACAATTATACCAATAATTTAAAATTAGCAGAAGTTCTCATTTTCCTACACAATGCACCAGATCAGAAAAGAGAACTGAAACAGAGTAGTAAAATCCAGCTTTAGAGAAGCTCAACCTCTTTTCAGAACATAAGCTTCCTTTCTGCCAGTGCCTTAGCTCCAAGGAGTAGGTTTATGAGCTGACAACTTGACAGTATTTCTTTGTTATGACTGGCTAAGGACGTCCAATTGTCATACAATAATTTTCAGTAATTAGTATACATATTAGAAGTAACTCATCTTTTCACAAGAACAATGTTCTTTTGGATAAACAATAGCTTCTGCAACACTAAATTATAGAGGCCAAGCTACTAATTTGTGGTGGGTTACAATTATACATGTTGTGGGCCACAAGCACTCTGTGGGCTGTGTAATGAAGGCCAATAGTTTAAAAACTGATTAGAATTACAAATAATCTGCCAGGTGTTTTCATCGCTGTTTTGGAAGACAGCATTATCCTAGCCAGAGTCTCCAAAGCCAAGATGAAAGAAAATATTATGTAAAATTCTATGGTCAATAACACTTCAAAAATACCTTTTTCAAAGGGTGTATTACTTTTATATCGCTGATTAAGAAGAGGGGTAGCACAGTAGTGGCACTACCACATAAAACCTCATCACTCCACACCCATTGTATGGGCCTTGTAAATCTGACCACTAATCTGGTCTTAGACCACCTGAAGGAGATTTGTGGGCACAAAATAAACTAAGAGTAGAATAATTACAGAATGGTACAATAAAGATTTGGATTTATCTGTACTCACATCACAGGAGTTAACTACAACTCTCTGTCATATCATTATATGAAAATTTGAAATATTCCTTATAAATAAATTCAGAACAAGCCAGAAATGCAAAGTCCTTTCATTTTCTTCCCAAAAGAATTTTAATGTGGAATTTTAGCTCTATCTAAGAAAATTGTTGTATTAAATAGGTGATGGTTATCTGTGATTTATAGCCAATCAACAACTTTGCCATAAACAAGAATACCATACACATGAGTTCTAGATTTCAGGTGTCCAACTATACAGTATAAAATGTAATATAATATGAAAAACAAAGCATCTAAAAAGTGATTTGAGTTGAAGGGTCAAAAATAGTAGTATTTTTATATTGGATCACAGAATATCCTGAGTTGGAAGAGACCCACAAGGATCATTGAGTCCAACCACTGTCTCTGGGAAGAACACTTCAGAGTCACATCCTGTGCCTGAGAGCATTGTCCAAATTCTTCTTGAACTCTGTCAGGCTGGTGCTGTGACCACTGCCCCGGGGAGCTTGTTCCAGTGCCCAACTACCCTCTGGGTGAAGAACCTTTTTCTGATACCGAACCTACACCTGCTCTGACTCAACTTCAGGCCATTCCCTCGGGTCCTGTCGCTGTCACCACACAGCAGAGGTCACTGCCTGAGTCTCCACTTGCCCCTGTGAGGAAGATGCAGATGGCTGTGAGCTCTCCCCTCAGTCTCCTCTCCTCCAGGCTGAACAAATTCAGCATCCATAAAGGTAGCATTCATATTTTCATTTTCATTGGGAATGGTCATGACACACTGTTCATAACAACTTTCAACATTTCTATTTAGAAGAGGTTTTAAAGAAAACAGGTCACAACACAGGATATGAAAATATCTGACATGAGAAAAAAATCACAGTGTTGTGGATTTAAATTAAGCATTAAGTACTTTTCAGTGTTCTAAGGAGCTGTATTTGACCATACAGACAGGTTCTAACGTCTAACTGACCTGGAAATACACAGATTTTATGGATATACAAATGATAATATCTCTTGCATTACTAAATTGTCTATGGATATTATTAGTATTACTATTACTATTATTACTATTATTATATTAAAATACTAAGCCCAGATCTGATACTAAACATATATGTGATTAAATTGCTAAGGGAAGGTATTTGTTTTGCTCAAGTGGTAAATGTAACTGTTTTCAGAAGTACTATAAAAGGAACATAAAAAATATAAAAATAAAACATAAAGAATATTGCCTGGGTTTGAAGTACCCAAAATGTCAAACCCACAACACCATTCATTAGGCCAGTGTAAAACCATTTTGCTGTCATTCAATATAGATTATTAAATTTCAGTTGTTAAGGAACAATAAGTAGATATGGGTTAGTCTACAAATATCCTGAGAGCGTATGCCAAAGCTTCCAAGGATTATTTCATAGAATAAACAGTAAATTCAAGTTCACATTCAACATTACAAGAAAATACTAACATGTCAAATTTTTAACTCAACCTGTTCTTAAAATTACAAATTTATTTAATTAGAACTTGTGCACTAAAATATCATTTTTTGAATGGATATTAATTTTAAATTTCTTTTTTACTGCATCTGTTTCATTTTGCACTTATATATCCCTTAAAATTCTTCCATGTCTAATGGCAAAGTTTTTAGACACCTGAAAATATTCTGTGACATTTGGATTTCATATAAAAATTAAATAAATGCTAAAGCTTTTGTTATTTGGGCTTTTAATGTTCAGAATTGCATGTTCTACTCTTGTAAATTTAGAATGCAAATGTAGGTTTCTAAGGCTGTTGGTATTCTACAAGTTTATAATTTAGGTAGATTAAATCTTGTTACAGGCAACAATTTAAATCATTACTGCATCTGAAATAAAAATAAACATAGAAAATATGTTGAGTATATGTGCTGAACTGAAGAATCCCTGAAATTTTAAAATAATGACTTAAAAAAAATCCAAAATATAACATTTCCACTTATTTGTAACAGATTTTCTAATCCAGCATGTTTTTAAAAGATAGGTATCACCTTGTCCAGTGCAGAAGAAAATCACTATGCAACAGTGGTTTTCTGAACCTGATTGCACCAAAAACAATTGCATTTGTGGAAACTGAAGTGTGAAAAGCTTTTAGGAATGATAAGAAGGGAACTGAATAACAGTACATGTTTCTGCATAAGGGTAACTGCAAATGGTGATCTTTGCAATGGAGTAAAACCCTTCAGCTTCATTTTGGGAACTCATTGTGCCTTAAATTCTTTCTGCAGGATAAAGTAAATTTAGGTCTGGATAAATGCAACATGGAAAACATCAAAGAAATGGGGGAAAAGAAAAATTTAAAATACTTTAAAGACAAGTTCTTGCAGAAGAAAACAAGGTTGCATATATTTTGGAGAGGGGAGATACAGCATTTCTATTCTATGATAGCCAAAAGATGTTCTGGAAAAAGAGAGGTGGATAAAACAGTGAAATAAGTGTCCTGGTCCTGACCTAAGCAGTTTGTAGATGACTTTCTTTACCATTGTGGTGCTTACTGTAAGTTAAAAATGAGTATTAAACAACACATGCTTATCAAGAAAAGTCTTTTGTATATACTGGTTAAACTTGGATTTGGAACTAATTTGGATGTTTACAATTATTTTCTTGGTTAAGTCTGTAGGAGTTTTCAGGTTTTAGAGGAAAAAGACTAAAAGACTTGTAGCCAATCTTCTGTCTTCTCTGTCTTTCCAGACAAAGCCAGTTCTTCCAGATCCCCTAAGTCTTGCTGTATGATCAGCCCACTTGAACTTGCTCTCATCAAAACCTACATCAGCCTGAGGAAGAATCTATTTATGTTTTTATGAACATGGTATTCTAAGAGAAGGAACTACCAGTGTTGACCTTTGTTTAAATGAACTCTGACGTGCAAAATCTGCACATTCAGGTCCTTTTACAAAACTGGGTTATTTCAACAACATTAGATTATGGCTTCTGAAAAGAATTGTCATTTTTATCTATTTCACAAACTGTCCTGAGACACTAATTTGTAGATTCTGTTGTGATTTTGGACAAAAAAAGGATTATTTTTCTCTTTTCTTTAAAATATCCTCTGCTTCTTTCTCCCTTTTGTTTGTTTTTTCTACTATCCATATGAAGTCTACTGTCATATTGAGTTTCCTGTGAAAAAACCTGTACTTCAAACCTGGCAAACTCCTTTTCATTCTTATTTGACTGGTCTGTACCAATGCCTACTGCAGGCCAATGTGTCTATTAAAACATTATTTACCAGCATTGTATCATCCTTGTCCTTGTTAAGGTGCAAATGGTTTGCAATTACTTTGATCTCTGACATGATCAAAAAGTGACCACATCTTTGGACCACCATTGTTCAAAAAAAAAAGCAATATACATTAACAAAGAGATGTGATGTGTTCTAGCTAAAGAGTCAAAGGGAAATTAAACAAATTGCAATAAGATTTAAAGAATTATTTCTATTTCTATTAACAAAGCATAGGTCTGGGCAGCTATTAACATCTAAGTAAAATGTGTATTCAAATCACACCTGTTCAGTTTTATCAAAAGTGCTATTTCAGCTAATTTAACCACTCATTCCTCTTAGGGACACATTTTCCTGGGAAATTTAAGCTACTGAAATCAACCTGAGTAAATCATGCAGTTAAATGATTTTTGATAATAGAAAAATTTGGCTGACTGAAAACGCATAACGACTGTGGAAGCACAGAATACTGGTGGATGACTAGACAGTTTTGCATTCCATGTGTCACAAACACAAGCTTCAACTAACAAACTTGTTGTGATCTAACTACCAGCACTGGAATTGCAGTGCTAGAAAATGTGACAGATAAATCATTCACCTACAGAAATTATTATTTATCAAGAATGAATATCACCTGAATGAACTGAAGGGTTTTCCCTCCTTCTTTAGAGATGGACAGGAGCACTGAGCAATAAAACTGTAGAATTGTATTATTTTTTCCATGTCTGCCAGTTTAATTTGGTTTTTACCAATTCCAAATATACTGGTGAATGCCATTTATTGCATTCAAATAGCCTCTTGCATTCCTATGGGGCTTATTTGCATTGGAGAAACAGGTACACCCAAATTTCCTGAGTATGACTTAATCAAGCAACCTCTTAATAATTATGGTCCTAAAAATGCTGTTATTCTCAGCTGGTACAATCGATACTCACATTATTTCATGTTCAAAATGCATAGAAAGAGCTTGAAATGTCTGCCTTGTAATCTTATGAAAACCTCTGCTCCTTCATCAAAAAGAATTCTGCTGGGGCAGGCTTGTGTCTCAGTTGTCAACACTCTGAATATCTCCTATCTGTGTCTTGTAGACATAGCACTCTCCTTGGAAGATCCAAGAAGATCCCATTCTTGAACTGGCCTTTAGAACAGGTTCTGAGCCAGCTTCCCTCTTCTCCAGTGGAAAAAGCCCCGTGGTATGACAGGATGTTTAGTTCTATGTTGAAGCCACTGCTGGCTCACAATAAGAAATGGTAGGGAGCAGTAGGAGATATTTCTGTATTTCCAACTCAATAAAGAGGATCTCAGAATTTTTATTTTATTAAATATACTAAATCTAATGGGGGTTGTGTGCAACAAACTCCAGGTCTTAAACTAGTGATATTAATTTATTAACATAAAATCAGAACTTCATTTCTCTTTCAGACTATCTGATAAACTAAGTCTTCAGTGGTGACCTTAGGCATGCACTGACCACAACGAAGCACTGTTGTTGCCTAGCTACAAATTTTCACTTTTAGATTCATCACAGCTTCTGAATGGTGACCTAATGAAGGGCATCTTTGCTCAAAAATCCCTTTTTTTTTAAAAAACTTAATCAATGAGTCTAGTAAGAGTTAATATACACTGTGAGTCTTGTAACAAATAATTTAAGTACACATCCATTTGAAATTCTTTAATAGTACAGTCTCATGTTTTATCAAAGCTGCATTTCTTTGGTATATTTTAAATTTTCATGATTTTAGTGTTTAAATTTTAAAGGAATTACTTAAACCATAGTTCTTTCTCTAGTCATGCTATATATTCTTCAGTAACTTCTCTTTGAAGACATAATTCAATACAATTAGTACAAGACTAACAACATCCCAAATTGATTGGGGGGAGAGTGTTATTTCTCTGTCAGGAGTCCAAATACCACAGTTTTTGGGTTGTTAATTGGGCTGTTTACCAAACTTTTTTTGCCACAGGCAACTGTCTATACTACCCTATGATCAAAATCACCTTCTACACAATCATTGTGTCTCATTTATCCATCAGTGCCTTGCCAGTTTAGACACTTTGAAGTTGAGTCTTCAAATCCCTAATTCTTTAACCACATAATTAAAAATTATTGTAACTAAAATTGCAGTGATGCAGGTTTAGGGGTTTGGGTTTTTTCTTTTTTTTTTTAATGCTATTTTTGGCTGTAATATGTGGGCCTCAGCTATTACCTTTCCATTGTTCTCTTGCTATTGACTATGGGGTCAGAATGCAATTCCTATACTAAAGAAATTTTTAGTGGTTCAAGTTATTGATGCACTCTGTGCAAAATGCCAGACATACAATGCTGCATTCTGGAAACAACAAATTCCCCTGCAAATCAATTAAATAATCATTTAGACAAGCTATTTAAAATACAAAGTTTTAAGCAATTGCCTAAAGCTCTAGAATTAAAATTTCATAATAAAAGGGCAGATGTTTCACATCTTTACTTCCTCAGTTGATAGAAGACAGGATGTTCTGCACTTTTTCTGAAGAAGATGCTTTTTTCAGAATTTTTTTCTTTTTCTTAAAGACAAGTGGTCTAACCACTTTCAATAAATCATTATTGAGTAACACAATTGCAAGTGACAACTGTTACACAATTGCTGTCTTTATATTGAGAAAAGTGAGTAAAAAGAGGAAGCCCCAGCTCAAACTAGTTGCAGCAGCTAAGCAAGATAATGGGTCTAATATCAAGGAATATATTTTGTTCACAGGTAATCATCATAAATTGGCAGTTTGATGATTATTTATACTTATAGAGTCCATAAAATGTTGAAAAAGAAGGCTACTTAGGTATCATTGCTTTTTTGATCTGTTTTTTTTCCCTTTGGTGTATAGGTGAAGCTACTAAAATGAAACAAGGAAATAGTTTAGGTTGATCAGGTATTTGAAAAGTTTTTCAGTTCCTTACTGCAGTATATATACCACACACTTCATATACCAATGAGTCGATGAACTAAAAACATAGATGGAAAAATAATTAGTCTGTTCATGAACAGACACACTCAATGTACTTTGACAAAAAAAAAAACCTGAATCCTCACTTTAGTACTAAAAGCCTCTGGTTCTTAATACAAAGGTGGTATTCAGTATTGAAGTGTTGCAGGAAAAATATACATGGTAGGGTTTACACTGTTTTGGTGAACTTCTAGGGATGGAAGCCCTACTGACTGGACTGATTTAATGATTCAGACTTCAGTTTATGGACTGCTACAAATTTCAATTCCAGAGCTAAAAGAACTTCCTAAAATGAAAATTTTTGCTTCTGCCAACTGAAGTTCATGTGAGGATAACAGGAACTGAGATACCACAGATCTGTACCTTGCTTAGTTGTGGAACTATATTGAGGTGGGTTGGCCACAGAGCATGTCTCTAGAGGAACTGCCTCAGGTGGTCAGAAGTGTGAAAATCTGAAAATCACTTGAATCTGGATTCCATCTCCTTCACTTTCTGTTCCAGATAATTCTTCTCAACTAGGCTTGGTAATAATACAGGAGCAGCTATGATTTAATTATGTAACCTTAGGATTCCTACAGCAAAGTAGATTCGTGAAGGCTCTTTCCACCAAGTTAAGGATTTGCTTTGTCAGAAAATGGGCCAAAAGTAGAAGCAGGTACCCTGAAACATTCAAAATGAAGTGACTTGAATTTCACATGGGCTAGAACAGTAAGAGCACATCATACCAGTGTTTCATGCACAGTAACTGACCTTTTAATTCACTACAGAAGAGAGTTTTTTTTATTTTTACAGCCCTAATTGGGTGAAGTCTCATTTAGCTGAGAAACTGTCTCCTTCTACAACTCATTATAACTAAGAGTGTCATATTTGCTCCACAAGAGAGTTTGGGAAAAGGGTTCTTTCACCTGTGGTCTAAACTGTGAATTTAGTTCCAGCTACACAAATTCTCAACATCCTTGCACCTTGTATACACAAAACTGCCTAATTTTTTACAGGTTTCCTGCATCACAGAATCATAGAATGTCCTGTGTCGGAAGGGACCCACAAGGATCATCAAAGTGCAACTCCTGGCCCTGCATAGGGCATCCCCATGTGCCTGAGAGCATTGTCCAAAACACATCTGGAACTATGTCAGATTTGGTGCCATGACCACTTCCCTGTTTCAATGCCCAGTCACTCTCTGGGTGAAGAACCTTTCCCTAATATCCAACCTAAACTTCCCCTGGCATAGCTTCCTGCAGTTCTACAGTGGTGTGCACACTTGTGCAATGACACCGTACAGAACAGAAATATTTTCAAGTAGAATTTGGGAAAAGAAAATAAGAAGAGACCCTGCTCCCTAATGACAACCTGATGCAGACCAATCTACGTAAATAGGTGCACAATAACCACAGTTAAAGCAACCTAAAATGCATTTAGTAATACAGTATGCCAATTTATAAAACATGTCTCTAATTACTTGTCTTTAAATACAGAAGCCTGTAAAAACAAAAGTATTCCTCAGGCTGGCTGCCATCAAAGCATGATAATTTTCTTCTAGCATTGTCTGACATCACTTGCCTACAACAACAGCTATCTGTGAAACTGAGACCCTTATTCAGGAGGTTAATGTGAGGTAGGAACTCCATTCAGTGTTATTTTGGCTTAAGGGCATAATGTCACAATTTGGTGCATCCTTTAATGACTTTTTTTTTTCTAAAGGCAGCTTAGAGCTTAGACTTAGTTCAGCGAATTTCCTTGCAAGGTCCTTGGAAAACGGGAATGGGTAGGAAGTACAATTGATTGTGTGGCCAAATTTTTTGTTCATGTCTGCTTACTGATTTTTGTTCATTTCACAAATAAACAAGGCATGAATACATCAACCCACAAACCATAAACAATAAAGAACTTCATCCTGTAAGTTTGCTACGGCCAGCAGTTTGTGGCTGAATCTGCTATTTGTCATAAGATAAATGATAAAGTGATTGCCATTTGTCACTGAATACACAAGAGAAGTGTTCAGCTGTGAATCACACAAATGCAGGCAACAGTAAATACTGCTGTTCTTATTAGTAACTTCTTATAAACAGATCTGCTTAACTATAAAAAATTATTTTCTTAACTATCTATACCAATTTAATATGTTAACAATTTTATGACAATGCGCACACACCCATAAAACACGAGCATTTATAGTATAAAAATCTAAAATGCACTACAATTCATTGTGCATAGCAGGAAAAGATACCTCTATATATAAAGGTATTTTATAAAGTTAGGTGTAGAATTTAATTTATATGTATTGTTCCCATTTTTGTACTGTTCAGTGATTTTTAATACAAACTTTTTTATGTTTCTGG
>VZRX01012177.1:296169-323349 GCA_013398075.1 Notiomystis cincta
ACAATTTTATAGCCAGACTATTTGTATCTGTACCCTGCACTAACATGGAATAGCCTAAAGGGAGCAATCACTCTCTGGCTTTTAAAAAAAATCCTTTATTGTCATATATCTTTAAATGTAGTTCTTATGTTTACATGGATATGCTGTAACAAAGCTCTCCTGTAACATTAATATTGATTAACAGTATTTTTTCAGAGTAAGGGGGGAAACTACACGGAAGGTGTTAGTGCAGCAAGACTTTAAAAATGACTAGAAGAAAAGATAACCTAAAACATGAATAGTAAATGATAAAAGAGGCCCAGTGGATTTTGCCTAATACCGTGATGATAAACAGCCCCCTGGATCTAAATCTGTTTTTCTTTTCTTAATTCAGCTTTCAGAAGTATATTATCATATTTCTATAACAAATCCTTCTGAAATATGCTATTTTGTAGATTATTTCATTAGTAATACTCTCACTATCTGATGAAACAACATATCATGACTAGCTGTTAGAACCAGACATGGATTTTCTGATATATCATTCCCCAGATGTAAAATGGTTTTCTATGAAAAAGAAAGTACTCATAGGAATATGCTGATTTGATTTAAAATGAAAAAAAGATTTAAGTTAAGATAAAAATGTTCTGATCAAACGTTTGCAGACTAAACAGCGAGTTTTTTAATAATAAATTATAAAAAGCTTATTTTATTATCTATAAAGTTTAAAGTAATTTTTTTTAGCGTATATTCCTTCTCTTTTAAGTTTCCTGCATTGTGATAAGGAGACACTATTGTTGTTCCATTAGATGAATTTCCATACGCCCTTTTATATAGCTGAGAAATTCACATTTAATTTTAGAAGAAACATTGCTGGTGCAATTCTAAGATACAATGCTAAAGAAATACCAATTTTTTTTACTGTCTTCTTTTCCAGTATCATGCAACAGTCAAATATATCACAGAAAATTTGGAATAAATGTTGGGATATGAGAGGGTTTTAGCAGAAGACTAGTGTTAATTAATAGAGTTAGGAAGTTAGGATATTGCTACTATTTCAAAGCAAAAGGAAGTTAGTGCATTGTATATTTGTTAAAGCTTTGTTGATATTTAATATTTTTATCAAAAGTATAAGTCTGTATATGCCTCAATTTAAAAATTTCACAAATATATTATCCTGTGTCCAATAACAACTACTAATGAGGACAAATGTACACATTTCAAGAGAGGCTTGGTCATTCAAATTGTCTTGCTCAATCTCCAAAAACCACAGTAATCGCTTTTACAGTTCCTTTAATTGAAAGTACAATAATCACATTAGCAGCAGAAAATAAGCACAAGCAGGCTTGTTTCAAGGTTAAGAAAACAAGGCACAACATGACCATTCTGAACGTGATCCAACCCTCATTACAAATTGTTATGTCAAAGAATTCTTCTCTGTGTGTTTAATGCGGCACGTATCAGCGCTGAGCCAAACGGCACTGTGACACTTTGGGGACTGTGCTGTCTCTGAGGGACAGGAGGAAATGGGGTGCTCTGAGTGCAGCTGTGGGGAGCAGGGTGATGAAATGGGCCTACAAGGTAAAACTTCCCCGTTATACACCAAGATCTCACCACGCTCGGCAGCGCGACTGCAGCAAATCGAAAGTCACACCTGTATTTACCTGTGACATTTGTTACCTCCACGTGCCACAGTCTTATCACTCAGCAACCCTCTCTCTGTGAGCAGACAGAGTTCTGCAAATCAGGAACTCAGCGTTCCAGCCAAATCTTACGTGATTCCTGCAAGAACCAGGCACACAGATCCTTCAGTTTCGCATCCTTTTCAGTCCTGATCACGAACAGATCATTTCCACCCCTCAGTGCACCACAAGAGTCACCTCACAGCTTTCCTTCCTCTGTCTGCATCTGTGCTGAAGTCACTAGTGTCTCGTGCAGACTCTCCCACTCTCAGAATCATTCTTCATGATGCCAACAACAAGCATCCCTAATTTCCTCACCAAGTATCTCACTTATTGTGCCTCTTGGTGAGAGATTGGTTTATGTCTTTTAGGTACTTAACAGTCCCATCTAATCCCCAGAAGAGAGGGGACTTCTTGCTCGAGTGGAGATGTAACTTTCTATCTCTTTCCAGTCAAGCTAATTCCAACCTTCTTTTCTTGGCAAAAAGTCTTTCCATCTTTTTGTTCTTGCTTACTAGTTTTTACTCACCCTCACAAAACCTGCAAGTAACCACAAAAAGGACATTTTATTGGACCTTTTCATAGACCTCAGACTGGGATTTTCCATCTCACTGGTCTTTCCATTTATTACTTCATCATTCTCTTCTGCATAAGGTGTAATGGCTCGTACCTGTCCATCTTAAAAATGAGATAATGAGAATGACTTGTAATTCTGACCTCCAAACTGCACTGCTAGCTGTGCACCTCTATTTGTACTGTCATACACATCTGCACTTCTCCTTAAGCAAAGGAACTATGAACTAACTTTTCACTTCCAAAGTTAAGAGTTTGTTTTCCTGCTTAAATGTCTCCCTGAATCAACCAAAGCCTCTGACAATGCTTTTCCCAGACTAAAAGATACAATTTAC
This sequence comes from Notiomystis cincta, assembly GCA_013398075.1. Taxonomy (NCBI): domain Eukaryota; kingdom Metazoa; phylum Chordata; class Aves; order Passeriformes; family Notiomystidae; genus Notiomystis; species Notiomystis cincta. Next base: position 298,739 of record VZRX01012177.1, read on the forward strand.
ATTGAGTTCCTCGAGGTTTTATTTTCACTTAGCTCTAAGTACATATGGCATTACCATGTAGCACAGGCTATACAGGAAATATCCACTTTCCTTTTCTGTAGTTCAAGATATTTGTAACAAGTATTCTAATTTTTCAACTATCCAGACCAGCAGTTCTCATTCAGAGAACAATATCTCACCAGAATTTATAGAAACCCTGGACGAACTCTTGAACTTCTGTCTTTAATCTTTACTCCAGAGGCTGGGGTGTTGCTTTTTTCTTTCTTTCTTTCTATCATTGGACAGAAATTCTTCGTGTTTTTTATTCCTGCTTGAACCTTTTCTCATATTCTGCCAGCTTATCTTGAAGATTAGTAAATAACACTTGAATGTTTTACTGCTTAAACATCACATCACTTAAAATTTGTATTTGAAAGAGAAAAAAATCAATTAAATAAAATATCCTGCTGTACCTTTTTTTAGCCTTTAATTACAGGTTTCATTTTTAAGTTCGTTATAGATAAAATAGTGTTTTCTCACAATTAATGATACCCTTAAAAAAAAGAAGCTATATGATAGAGCTCATAATGAATGTTTAGACCATCAGAAGACATTCTGCCTTATCAATTCTTATTCAATGAGTCTTTTGAGATACATCAACAGTTCTAAAAAACAGCTTGCATTTTTAGAGAACTGGCTGACTCACCACATGTTTAATATCTCATTAAATAATTATATTCTCAGACACAGAACTAGCCCATGGCCAATGCTATATCCTTTTATTATTTATTGTGACTGGAAGTGGGAGCTTCACACCATTTGTGCAGTATTTTGGTTTTGTCTCTGTCCATACCTAATATGGTTGCTTTAAGCTGGACAGACTAAATATGTAAAGTAAATTTTCAGAGATTTTCACCTGGTACTGGCATGCCATTCTCTCAGGATCTGTATTTCTATTACCTATAGAGAGAAGCATACTTAAAAATAAGGGCAAAAAAAGCTGTTTTAACCGATTTTCTGCAAGAGAACCTAAACTAAAGCCTAGGAGATAATGTAACAGTTGGCTGCATAATAAAGACTGCATCACAATGTGCACACAAAAAAAAAGGGAACTCAGGAGACAAGTTTAAACCCACTTTTGCTAATGTTAAGGCAAGGTTATGTAAACTCAGTGCCATATTAACACTAAAATAAGTTATGCTTGTAGGTGTAAAACAAATGAACAGTCAGAGAAAGGGAAGGATCTGTCACGTAACGATGAAGCTGACCGCTCAGGAGCCAGTTACACCGTCAAGAAAGGAACAGCTGGGACCCATAATAAGCTGTTATCCTTCTTGGTGATTAGCTGATACTTGACAGAACAGATGTATTTAGGAGTTTTGGCACTTAGTTCTAAATTCTGGAGGTCACAAGTCACTTACTGAGACTCTTCAGAAAAACAAATCTCCTTGCAGAAAATTAAAGCATCTAAGGCCTCCTCTGAATCTAAAGAGGGGCTTGGGGAGCCATCAGAAATTACCTAGGGTTCTTTTCACTAAAACACCCTTCCAGCCTTCCTAGTCTCCAGTATACTCCCATACCTTGTTTCCTGCTTTTATTTCCTTTCCTGATGGAGGTGTAGGCACAACATAGAGCAACTGGTGCATATAAATGGTGTGGGTCAATGCAGGCAAAGATGCTTCTCACACAAACCTTGAATTCACAGGATCTGCTCATCTTCCTTCTAATTTAATTAGCACCAAACTTCATTGAGATAAAGAAAATAGAGTGAATACATGTTGTCTTCACTCTTAACTTCAGATACAAATACATGTTTTTGTCTTCCAGAAATGCAAAACCAATTTTTTCAGAAATTATGAGACAGTTTCTAGATGAGATACGTGTGGTATGTAATTTCCTTAGGGCAGCATGTTAGGCTATATTTTGCAGTAGAGTTCTGTTTGGTAGTGAATTTTATTGTGGGAAAGTAGTTATTTCAAACAACTGTTTTGAAACCATTGTGTCAGTGTTTCTATTTCACTCTAGTGGCTATTATTTGGTCTTCTATTGCATTAATAGTAAACAACAATAAGTCAAGGAAGTTTTATTCAGAGAAAGATGATAGGAAGTACCTACAAAAGGACAACAGTGAAGACTGAAAGCAGAAGTAGGGACACATTTACTTCAAGTTTCTCTACCAGTTCAGGCTGCCAAAAGAAATGCAAATAAATGCCAAGAGTAAATGTAAAAACAGGTATTCCTTTATTCCCAGGTTTCTAAAAATCAGACAGGTTTTATGAAAAGAAGAAAGATCAGTTCAAATAAATAAGAATATTTGATATTGAACTATATGCGTAACAAAAAATGTAGCAGAATAACTACTAGAGTAGACGGTGTTAAAATAGATCGATGAAATTACATGTGATATGGCCTAAAACTGAAAATATTAATAGAAGAGTAGAAGAATAATAAAAGAGATTAGCCTGAAACAAATTTTTTTTCTGAATGTTGTCATCATTAATCTTCACTAATGAAAAACAGTAAGCAATGAAAAAGCACCAGCAGCACCAAACTCTTCCTCTCCTTCCCTGCTTATGCACAGAGTCTGCTCTGTCAATCAGAGAGGAGAACCATGTTGTCAGTTTTCAGCATATAGCACAATGGAGAAATTCCTGTGTGCTGTGCCTTCTGTGTTCAGAGAATGACAAAAAGTAACACTGGCCATTGGGATGTACAAGCTGGAAGTCAGAGGCAGGGGTCAGGGAATTTTGTGACTGCAGGGTTCTACCTGTTAGGTAGGATCTCTGAAAGCAGGTTCTTGAGAAAAATGCATGTTTTCTTTATTATCTATTTTAAGCCTAGAAGTTGCAGAATTTGCAAGAAAATTTCTCTTTGAAAGAGATATGAACTTGTTTACCACACAGAAGCAATGAATAGCTGGAATGAACTTTCAGTGCCACTTTGTGTTGACATTATCCATTTCTTCTCCGAGTCTGAATGTAACATGTCACTGGTATGAAACCACTGGCTAAAAAACTGTGAAAAATGAGGAGATTTTTTCAGTCATGCCTTCAGTTCTTGAAGTTCACTAAGTTCCACTGCACATTGGGTCCCTCTGAATCATTGCTTGAATCAAGAGCTGGAAAAAAACCATACTCCATCCCACATACTCATCTGAAAAATGTACATAGATTTATTTTTTTTCATTTTGCTCAAGTCAAGAATTTTATGGAATAATCTCTCAAAGATCTTTCAACATCAACAGTGCATAAATGAAGGAGATCACAGAAAGAGAACTGTAGTGTAATGATGTAAGAATGACTTTTTCACTATTTAGTCATCCTGTACAGTTCAACAACCCGAGTTGCCTTTTTCTGACACTGCACAGCAGGCTCACCTTTATCCTTGAAGAGTAAGCCTGCTGTGCAATCAGCATATACAGCCCTCCAAGGCTTGCATGGCCTAGAAGGCAGCCTGCATTGCCAGTTGGAGAGAGCCCTTAGAGACTATTTCCAGCAAGTATCAGTCACAGTAGGGTTAGGTCCACACTTCTTAAACCAAAGAAAATACAAAGTGCATTGAATCCTCCATTAGTTAAGGATGCAACTGACCATGAATATTATTCTGGGAGCAATTTCAATGTCCAAAATTCCATGTGGTAGACAGACAATTTCTCAAGAATAACTTCAACAGATGCATATAAACTACAAGCAGTGATCAGACAAAAATACTCTCAAATTATTGATGAAAAGTACATATTTTTCAGAAATAATACTGTAAAATAATCATCTTTCATAATCAAGTAAAATTATTAATTTCCTTTTATTAATGTCATTAATTAGCCTTTGAAATTAATATAATAGATAATACAGAAAGATCTTTTGCTGATTTGAGGTAAGACCTATCTTTATTTGCTTCATGTTCCATAATTAATTTAATTCTTTATGTTCATTTTTTTAGGTTTTCCATAGTGTGATAATTTTCAGCAATTTAGCTAGCAATTTAAGAAATGAACAACCAACCAACAAACCAACACCATCAACACCACCAAAAACCTATACCATGTAAATTAGGCAAGGCTAGATTTCCAAATACTGTGTTTTAAGCATATGCATATGATCATGTGCAAAAATTCAGACAATATACACACAAAGAAAGGGAAATGCTTTCAGAGAAGGCACTTAAAGCACTCAGTGCAACTGTCAAAACTGCATTTATGTAAGAGAGCAGCTTTGCAAATCCAGTTGGAGTTCTCTAGCTTGTTGCACACTTCTTGTACTATATACGCACAGATTTTATTTTGGCACCTGTACTTTTGCAATTCCCTGTGTTGTATGTAGATATATGTGCATTTGTAGACCATCATCTTCAAAAAATACATGTCCCTGGTACATTTGTCCCTATATATGAAATTTCGTAAATAAGCCTTGGCTTGTGCAGCAAAATCATTTCTAATGACAGCAAAAAGTAACAATATCTGCATATGATCCAAGTCTGGGACTATTTATTTCAGTGTGTGCAGAGTCAGTGTCTAGCTTTCATCGCTAGACTATGCAAGTACTTACAAAATATTAATGCAGTTTTAGGCAGACACCTGAACCACTTGGCTTTCAGGAAAAATCAGTTATTTTTGTTGCCATTCCCCAGAACATTTTCCATTTAGTTGCCCAAATACAGAGTTGTCTTCTTTCAGATGTCAAGGCTTTCATAACATAGTTGTCCGTACTCCACAGACAGTGGAGGATTAAAGCACAGAGAATGACTCCTTTCCTCAGCTGCAACTTGAAGTGATGCTGACATTAAGCTGGTGAAAACCTTTAAATTATGAAGTGCTTTCACTAAACTTCCTGCTCCACAGAAAAGAGGTTAAATTGCACTGTCTCTCTCGTACCAAATGCGACAGATGGTCACAGGACCCAAAAAATGTGAGCGTTCACAACACAAGCAAACTCCACTTTCAAGAGCAAGAGTATCTGGTAAACAAAGCTGCAGCTTTCCCACAATGAACAAGGTAAACATAAAGCACTGTAGCAGTTCAGCAGTAATAAACAGGTGGGAGTCTTCTATTTGGGTGATACTTGTAAAGTGGTCTTGCTGCATTAGATTTTGTAACCCAGGCTAATGGGCTGTAAGCAGCTATGTAAATGGGTTAAATTAAGAGGGAGGAAAATACCTTTTTATTATCCTTATATGTATGCATATATACACATATACATTAAGTGCACACATGTATAAATACCAGATTTCAAGGCCTCATCATTCAGTAGGAAAAGAATGCTTCATAGTATTTTAAGATCAGAATTTTTAAAAGTTCTTCTTTAGACATCATTCCATTTTTCTGGAGCTGTAGTATCATGCATAGCCTAAGGATCTTTTTCCTTATGAAAGGACTTCTTATGAAAGGTATAACTAAAAGGTAGCTATAAACAAAAGTGAGGAATCAAAACTTTTGTAACATATATATGAAGCTGTGCAAGGATGTCAGATTTTTAAGACCTTCAAACTTTGTAAATGTGTAATAAGTATCTGTATAGGATTAGATGAAAAGGTCATGTTTCTTGCAGAAACATGGAATTGTTGGAAAGAAAATGAAGGCATGATAATTAATGCAAATTCCTCTGTAACTGAACTCCCAATAGGGAGTCTCAAATCCCTGAGGGAAAGTTTCAGGCTTGATACCAGGAGAGCTTGGTGAAATGTGATATCCTGTGATTTATAGGATGTCTCTATGATCTGTCCTGGCCTTAAACTTTGCAAACCTGAGGTGATTAGTAGATCATGTCCAGATAGAAATACTCACACAAACAAGACATGACATGTTTTGTACCAAAGACTCAGGTTCATGTTTGAGCTGTGTTGGAACAAAACTGTCAATGAAGAATTTTGCATCTTTGACTTCCTGCACTTTTCTCAGGACTTTTTAACGAAGGCAAGCAAAACCTGACAATTTTGACTTTCAAGCATGTGGAGTGCTGGCCATTGAGTCAGTGCAACCTGGTACCTATTAGAGATGGGAGAGAATTTGCCATCAGGTTTTAGAATAAACAAACAAGAATGATGAGATACTCTACAGTCTGTGATCCAAATATCAATTGACTGAATATCTGCACTTAATGGCTTGCTGTAGTGAGGACCAGTCCACTGTCCTGCCTAAACTGAATGAGGCCCTTGGCACTTGGTCATTCAGCTGCTCAATACATGAATAAGATTCTTCATTCTTCCTAGTTGCTGAACAAGACCACTGGTGTTTTTTGAGGTAGAATTCAGATGTTGTTATCCAGGTATTTAGCTTTTAGACATTTAAACTAAGTCACATCAAATTCAATGGTATGATCCAGTAGCCTCCACATTGTGATTCACCTTGACTTAAAATAGGCAAACTAAGAAGCACTGAATAAATTTCTTGGTCTATTGAAAGCTGGAGACTCTATATCACTCCTGTAAGGAGAATACTATAGAATCATAGCCATCCCCCTCAGGACATCATGTAAGCTACACACTGGCTTTCAGAAGACAATGTCTTAATCACAGAAAAGCAATAATATCTCTGAATACAACTTAAAAAAACTTTTCCTGGAAAACAATGGAGCATGATTATAGGAATCATATAATGTAATCCCTCACCACTAGCAGTATGAGTTATTGTTAAAAATGAGACAGCCACTTTTATAAAACTTTAATTTCTACAATCGAGGAACTGTTTCATACTCTAAAAATGCAATATTTAAGATACCCAAGTGCTGTTACCAGTTCAGAGCTCTACAAATCTCATAAAATAGGCTTTGTACCTTGCTTTATTCCTCTCAGCAGTCCTCTGTTCCTCCAGAACACCAACTCAAATATTACTCAAGTAAATAAAGGCTGCAGTTATTTGGAGTTACTAGGAGAGGCAGCATAAAAACAATTTTAAGAGTATAGGAAATAAATGCCCTGAAAAATATTCTAGAATTACTGATTATCTGCATGCTGACTTATCAGTCATTTCCACATGTTCTAAGATCTCTTGGTAAACCTGCAGTTTGGTAGGGAGGGATATATAAACTTCCTCTTCCCTGTCAAATTTAGAAAACTGTGTGAATCAACGAATATCCCCAGGCTTAATTTAAGATTCTGTGATATATAAGATGTCCTGGAATTTCTCCAGAGAAATTACAGGATTCCTAAAAGCTTCTCTGAACAACACAAAAGCTTTTATTGTTTTATTTATGTATGTACATGTTTCATCTTTGATGCTGTAATATCCAACAAGTTTATACAAGATGGAAATAAAAAAGTAATAAAAATTAAAGAATCTTAGGGAAAAAAAGGTTGTTTCTTCTAATAACATGTTTACACAAAGCACAATGTTTGGTGATGAAATTCAATAATTCACTTTTGTGGATTATAGGGTTTAGTCAGTGATACAGCAGATACAAGCCATCATTTACAAGAAGATGCCATCTGCTGAGCAAACATGCAATCAGCAGGCACTTCCCATTACACTGGGATCTTTTTTGTCCTTTATTGATTTTCTCCCTTGCATTTCTAAAGCCCCTCAAGCAATCTGAGCCAGTGCAGCAAATGAAGAAAGCAAAGGACTTCTCAATGACCCCAATATCAATTCTGCTCTGCGCTCCACGCTGTCTCAAGGCTATGGACCTCGTAGGTTAGTTCAAGCAAGAGACAGAAAATAGTACATAAAGTCTGTGTATCTATATAGTTCCAAGGCAACTCTGCAGAAATGACAGCCTAACCTTTGAGATTAAACATATTTCAAAAAAGCATTACAACATTAAACACACTTCAATGCAAGCATTATTCACCCCTTCACCATTTAATTGTTGCTTTATAATACTTCTCTTTTTTTGTTCCACTTGTTCAGTTTGCTTCTGCTCTTTATCTGCCTCATGTACACTCTGATCCAAATAGGAGACTTTCTGGATAATTTATGCATAAATAGATGTTTTAATATTCAAAAATTATTATCCTACATCTGTAGATGTCAGAAAGAAAAAAGTCATTCAATACTTTCACAGTCACAATGCTTAAGCCTATTTTGGTTTTCCCTTCCATACCCATTTTCTCATCATATAGGTTTATATACTGCATGCTTTGAATGATAAAGTCAATTTGAAAATAGAAAATACTTCTTCTGCTTCATAAAATGTCTTTCATCTTTCAGAAAAAAAATAAATAAATAAAGTTCTGAAGTAAAAATATATACTTGAAATAGCTTCCATGGAGCAAAATAGAAGTGTATTAATTGTTATCAACACCTCATGTAAAATACAGCTAAGGACAGCTAACAAGACAAGGAAGAAGAAAATAATATATTACAATATCTCATTTTTCTCATTTTCATTAATCCAGTCTATTATTAATTGGCATCTCAAGAAAAACGGTTCTTGTCTATTGTATTAATTTCATTTGCATCATTAACATGAGCACCAAATATTAAACGAAAGAAACTATGATTAATACATGTAGCACGAAAAATTTTGCAGTAATAAATATGCTTAAATGAATTGCTTAATATTTATACTATTCAAAGTTAAAAAATCCATGTAGTAGATACAAAACAATGTTAAAATAGGTATTCACATTTCCATTCTGAAAAGCTTTTATCAATGAGAAAGTTCTCCCTGGAAATTACCACTATCTTTTGGATATCATCTGCATACAAATCTGCCTGTGCAAACTCTTTCTCGGAGCCTTTAACACAGAGGCAAACACACAGGTGTAGACCGTGATGTACAACTCACACCACACCTCTCTAGGCTTCCAGGAAACTAATGATGTGATCTTTGTCACTTTGTTTCTACTTAGTTTCAGCTGGGGAAGGGCTAGCAACATTAGTCACTGCCATTAATGCCTTGTTTTGAAAATACTATTAGGTCTTAGAAGAATCTTCACTTTTTAAAAAAATTTTTCAGTTTGACTTATTAAGCCTGCATTAAAAATAAACTGCCACCTAATCCATTATCTGAACTCAAACCATTGAACATCCCCCATCTCCCCATCCAAAAGTGGGGAAGTATTGCTGCATGCAGACTTTGCCAAGAGTCCTTCAAATAGAGTAACACTAAAAACCTGAAGATGATATTCCATGACAAGCTGTGTAGTAGCAGTTGGACAACAGAACTACAAACCTACAGACTGATTCTGCAACAAAACACCCTCCCTGCTGATGCAGCAGAAATTGTCTCTGGGCTTTGAGAAAAAATAAAAAATCCTGTATCTAAACACAATAGGCTCAATAGATGCTGATACTTCAGTGTTCTCTAACAAATATATGGCTTACAGAGAACTCCTTGTCTTAATTAATAGCCAGTTTTGCTTCTCTGTTTCACTTATGACAGGAGACTGAAAACAAATTAAATTTTCTCCACATTTCCCATTGTTTTCAAAGGCATTTCCCAAAAGAAGAAAAGGAACAAGCACTTGCTTAAGAAAAAGACATTCAAAAAGTCTAAAGAGTGAAGTCTACAGCGTTTTTTTTTTCCTAACAATTATTAAAAAACTGCTAGTGACTGGTGTAGAGTCACTTTTACCTCATGGCTGTCTTGAAATGTGTCTTTATTCCTAAATCAGCTACTTGTGTCTCAATCTTTGCAATGCTCTCAACATCTTCATAGATTCATAGAATGTTGAGGGACCTTAAGGATCATCCAGTCTCAACCTACTCTTTTCAAAATATAATGGTTGATGGTAACTATGTCCTTTTTCAGTTTTAAATCATAGTCTACAAACATACATACATACATACATAGTTATGCTTACTGTGAGTATTTCAAGTAGGAAATGCAGCATAATTTCTGAATTCCTATAGAATGGCACAATATTAAGTAAAGCTACAGATGTGACAATCTGATTAGGAGATGGAATGGACAAGCTTCCCAGAAAACCACTAACATTTCTAGGTCTCTGTTGCATTACAAGATCCCCTTTGGCTGTCTCAGAACAGTCTCATCTAAACTGCTCTGCACTTTGACCATCACTAGTAAAATGATAGCTTTTGTACTTTCAACAGCTTTTGACATCATCATTAAATTTTATTCTAATAGGAAGAAAAGCTTCTTGACAGCAAGGATATGAAATAAGGCTTTGAAAGAAAAATAGGTAAAAAAAAGGCTTAGTTGAAACAGAACTTAAAAACCACCCTAAAAGAAGTACAACATGCATCTCAAGGACCTCTTTATCAAGACAAAACATGAACTACAATTAATAAAACCAAAACGCCTTGAGAAAAAAATTTAAATTCTCATTAGGAAAGTGTTCTTTTGTGTCTGTAAAAGGAAAATAATGGGCTAAAAATGCCACTAAGGATCTTCTTGGTCAAGGATCTAGTGAAGAGAAGGGACCCTTTTAGTTTCAATGAGTAATCAAAAAGAATCATTATTGAATAGAAAAAATGGAGGAAGATGTTTGGAATCAAACTTATCATGCTGTGTCAGTCAGGCCCGGAAATGTTCCCTTCAGCCTTCTCTAAAGCAAATCCTGACAATCACAGGGAAGTTGTGCATCAATCACAAATACATGTGATGGAGACCTTGTGCACCACCTGGCTTAGAAGAGGAAAATTCAACACTTTCTGCTAATGTCCTCGACAAACAGGAATTTCGAACCTTTCTGTAAGTGGGGCATGTAGATACCAGATTCTATTCTGAGTTCTTGCACAGTTCAAAGTCAGAGAATGGAAGAGAACAAGTTTTGCAACAAAAGCAAATGGAGATAGTCACTGTTCAGAAGAAAATAAAAAAGGTTCAGACTTTTCTCTCCACAAAAAGGGGGGATAAAAATCTCTAAAGGACTTCTGGCCATCACAGTAAATCCAACATTCTGTGCTAAAGAAAAATAGCCTTTGACAGCTCTCAGAGTAAATCTCTCCTATCTGAGACCACGGAAAAGGACTCAAATGGGGTTCTGCCTCAAGGACTTACAGTTAAAGACTGAAATGCCTCCCTCCAGTTTTGACTTGTTCTTCTGATCCCATAAGATGTTGGAATCCATCAGAACACTCACAGCATGAGAGTATTCATTTCAGGATGAGCACAAAGGAACAATGGAGCAAAAAAATTCTTTATTTCGTAGTGGTAAGTAATAGCAAAGATATTTTTCCCAGAGGTATTATAGGTCTGCTTTATTTGAAAAAAAGATGAAGAATCTCAATGGCACTCACCCACCAACTGTGAGAAGGCTCTCAGGATACCTTACACACTGATGTGCTACTGATGCATCACAGGAGATATTTTCCAGTTATTAGAAGGAGTTTGGATGAGAAGAAAGCATTTAATTTTACTGTTTATTTGGTATATAAGAGAAAGGCCATGCTTTTATGTCATGTAAGGGATCTGTGTGCAACCAGCATTGGCTTGAGGTCTGAACAGCCATGATCACTGCATCCTCCTCATCCTCCTCATCCTCATGGGAGATGCACAAAAATAGCAACTGGAAATCCATTGTGTGCCTGCAGCTTGTTATGGGCAGTCACCACTAATATCATGGTCAGTTTGGCAGCTGCTGATTTTTCCAGGTGTGCTGGGTTTGTGTGGTAAGCTTCTGGCAGCAGTGGGCCTACAGGGGTGGCTTCTGTGAGAAGCTGCCAGAAGATTCCCCCATGTGCAGCAGAGCCAATGCCAGGATGGACCTGCTGCTGGCTGAGGCTGAGCCCATCAGAGACAGTGGTAGTGCCTCTGGGATAACACAGTCAGGAAGGAAAACACAAGAGCAAATTGCAGCCANAAGCTGCCAGAAGATTCCCCCATGTGCAGCAGAGCCAATGCCAGGATGGACCTGCTGCTGGCTGAGGCTGAGCCCATCAGAGACAGTGGTAGTGCCTCTGGGATAACACAGTCAGGAAGGAAAACACAAGAGCAAATTGCAGCCAGAGGGAGAACTGAGAATATGGGAGAACAGCTCTGCAAACACCAAGGCCAATGGAGAAGGAGGAGGAGAAGATGCTTCAGGTGATGGAGCAGAAATTTTCCACTTTGGAGCAGGTAGATGCCTGAGAGGGGGCTGTGACCCTGTGGGAATCCTGCACTGGAACAGAGTACATGAAGGACCTGTGGAACAACAGAAAAAGGAGCCCACAATAGACTAAGTTTGCTGTCAGGACTTGTAATTCTGTGGAGAACCCACCCTGGAGCAGTCTGTTCCTGAAGGACTGCACCCTGTGGGAAGGACCCGTGCTGGAAGAGTTTGTGAAGAACTGAAGCCCATGGTAAAGACTCATGCAGGACAATTTCATGGATGACTGTCTCTCTGCCTCCTGTGGAAGGGGCTCTACGCTGGAGCAGGGGAAGGATGTGGGGAGGGAGGCCTCCTGCTGAGAAAAAAGTAGCGTCAGACACAACCTGTGATGAACTGACCATTCCCCATCCCGTTGTGCCGCCCTGGGGAAGGAGGTAGGGAAAATCATAACTCAATCATAAGCCCAGGAGAAAGGAAGGGATGGGGAGAAGGTGTTTTTAAGATTTATTTTACTTCTCATTGTCCTGGTATGGATTATGTTGTTAATAAATTCTACTGATATCTCCTTGTTCAGCCTGTTTTGCCTGTGATGGTGGTCAGTGAGTGATCTCTCCCAGTCTTTATTTTCTCTCCCCTGTCCAAATAAGAAGGGAAGTGAGCAGCTTGGTGGGCACTTGGCATGCATCCAGGGTCAACACACTTGCAAAGACAGCTTAAAAAACAGCAAAATTCAAAAAGTAGCACTGTAGTCAAATTAAAAAAAAAAAAAAAAAAAAACCAACAAAACAAGGTTTTATAAAAATTAGTTTATTAAAAACGTTATGGTGAAACATCTAAAAGTAAAATCCTTGCAAGCCAGAGGGAGATTACTCACAGATACCATATTGGAGGATTAAAGGACATGTGAGCCAAGCATTGACAGATGCTTTGGAAATATCAAAAAGAAAATCAGCGTCAGTAACAGAAGGGGAGCTATTAGTAGCAAGACAAAAAGCTGAAATTATGTCTAGAAGAGGAAAACAGAAAAGATCCTGAACTTTGCTTATTTAAATATAAAAATGCAAACAGGCAAGGTAAATAAGAGTATTTGGAAAAACCTGCAAGAAACATAAACCAAGTACTTTTTAAAACACGTCCTTGTGAAATGTGCCTGGAAAATGTTTTGCAGGATTAGCTGCTCCATCACTTTTCTGTGGGTTGAGGTGAGGCTGACTAGCCTGTAGATCCCTGGTTTCTCCTTCTTGCCTTTCTTGAACACAGGGGTGACATTTCCTTCCTCCAGTCCAGAAGAACTTCTCCCAGTCCCAATCTTCCTCAGCACTCCTGGGTGCATCCTGCCAAGGCCCATGGAATTAGTAATGTCCAGATTAAATAAGTACTTCCTGATCCGATTCCTGTCCATGAAGGGTGTGCATTCCTTTCTCCAGCCTTTCCCCTCGGTCTCTGGGACCCAGGTTCCTGAAGGCTGTCTCTTGCAGAACAGTCTGAAACAAAGAAGGCATTCATACTGCAGCCTTTTCCATGTCCTGTGCCAGTAGGTTCCCTGTCCCAAGCAGCAATGGGCTCACATTTTCTGTAGTCTGTAGTCTGATATCTGCACTTACAGAAGTTCTCCTTGTTGCCTTTGATATCTCTTGCTTGATTCAATTCCATTTTGGCTTCAACTTCTCAGAATGCATCTCTGCATGCTCATACAGTGTTGCTGTATTTCTCCCAGGTTACCTGTCCCTGATTCCACTTTCTATATTCCACCTTCTATATTCTTCCCTTATGCATCTGAGTTTTGCCTGGAGCTCCTTGTTCATCCATGCAAGCCTCCTGGCATTTTTGCCTGACTTCCTACTCATTGGAATGGACTGCTCTTGTGTTTGAAGGAGATGATATTTGAATACTAAATAGCTTTTTTTGGCCCCTCTTCCCAAACATAATATAAAACTATCAATTTTGGATGAGAAGAAACTGTCAAGGACAGTCCTTTTATCTGAAAGTGTTAAACTGGTCAAAGAGTCTCAGTTCATCTATTTTATGATAAATGGCCATGTATAGTATATTTCATACCAGTGCAGTGATACAGGTTATTTATATGGCTTATTTTACAAGTAAGTTACTATTTGCAGAATTCTTAGGTCACTGAAAACAATTTATTTGCATAAAAGTAAACTTTCACGAGAAGTGACCTCTTTAACAGAAGCAAACTTAAAATACCACATTGCACAGAAAAATCCAGACTGAATCAACTACAAAAAAACCTACAGATAAACATTGATATTGCTTCGACTGGCATAGTACAACCTCTGTAACCTTAGAGTTTAATATTTCTCAATGGAATGTTTCTTTGTAGAAGAATGAGCCACTGAAAAATAAATTGTTACTACCCCGAGCATCTGCTGATACTTTCTGCAGAATGATAAACCTAAATGGTATTCCAAGAACCTTCACAAGATATACAACCTTGCTTCTGATCCTTAATCTGCACAACAGGCTGTCACTTTTCCTTACCTGAATTAGTGGCCAAAATATTTCTGTCAAAGCTTTCCCACTGCAGGGTGTCACTAGTTTACATAAAGAAAGGAAGCATAATTTACCTTACAAACACAAAGGTTTTCTAACTGGTCAAGGACTAAGCATCACAAATCACTTCATCCATGCACACACACACACATTCTGCACATCTCACTTTCAGTGCATACAAGCTGCTGCTTGCTAAAGATGGGGTCTTAGAGTATAAATAGTCCTTGAAATAGCTGTAAGAGGGTGCAAGCCCACAGCAGCTTAGTTACCCTGCCCAAAATTCAAGCAAGGAAGAGAACAAAATACATTGCCTGCCTGTATCTTGAAGAATTGCACCTGACCTGCAGTACAGGCACTGCACAGGCTGGGAGCTGGGGATTTTCCTTGCACCAGCTGGGAATCGAACCCAGGTCACAAGAATGGGAACCTTGCATGATGCCACTACACCACTGGTGCTTCCCTGCAGGCTCTGCAGAGCCAGCTGACCAACCATTCCGTGCTGGCTCACTCTAATCCACACCAAGGGTTACTATCGACAAGAACCTCAGTTACCCTGCCTCAGAGGCAGGTCATAGAAGGACTATGAAGGAAAAAGAATTCTCTATCACAACAAAATTACCTGAAGAGCACAAGACATCTTAAAATACTGACAAAAGGTCACTGGACAATTAACTACTCACTTTTTTCTAGGGAGGTTTTGAAACAGTCAACATGGAAAACCCTAAAAACGTCTTCTGTTTGTTTCTTAAAACATGTATAAGAAGAGACAATCTTCTTCTGGGGGAGGCAATGACTGCACAGACTCCTTCCAAAATGTCTGTGGTATAAAAAGACTTAAATTTCAAAACAGTAAAGCCAAGACAGTAATTCATCTCAACAGTGCAGAGTAAGCAGATGTGTGCTGAAGCCAGAAAGAAATGAAAGGAACCAAAAATAATTGTTCCATTCTGACTTCCTATACCTTTCATGTGCAGCAAAATTGTTTTGATGATTACAAGGCTACCCATGACTCTGGAAGTCAAAGCACTTTAATCATGGATGCAAGAAAGAACATAAATATTCCAGGCAGAAAAGCAAGTGGACTGCAGCTGAAAGAAGTTCTTTGGCGCAATGTGTTCCACGCTCCACTTCATGTACAGGTGTTGAAACTTTCATCACAGCTTCTGCAGCTTACTCAGGAACTCTGCCCCACTTGAGAAGCATACTAAAGGTTTGATTTTTCTTTTCCTAAGTTTTCATACATTTAGCAGCTGGACATAGCATGAGGACCTGAGATTTCCTGACTGAATAGTATCTGTAGGATGTATTCATTCTTTGAGGGAACTGAGTTAATATCAGGTCAAATGCACAGCTTTTCCTCAACTTCTTTCATCCAAGATGTCTAACATAATGTGAAGGAAAGGTAACACAAAGGAAGAAGTAACAGACTAAAGAGTTGAAAGGTTTCTGAGCAGAACCAAATATCCTGCCTCTCTCATAGTGCTTAATGGCAACTCCTCAACTACATTTAATTATAATCTTTTTTTAAAACAAATTTCTTATTCAGTCAATAACTCCAAAAAAGACAAAAGGAGACTTACAAATAAAAAGACCTACAAACAAGCCTCTTTCTGTGTCCTTGAACTCAATAACACATAAGAGGAATGGACACAATTTCCAATTTTTAGGAGAAATTAGCAATTGCTTTCTTCTTAAAGATCTAATATGTTGTGTGCTAGGTTGGTGGTTTTGAAAGTAGAATTGAGAAAAGGTAGCATTCCAGAAAGTCCTTTTAAGAGTTAGCTTAAATTATCATAAGAAAGCAATAAACAGAAACCTGGGATTGCATCAGATGAAAAATCCTGATTTTACACTAAATCAAGATGTAGAATGTATTTCTTCTGAACTGAATACTACATTCGGCCTACACTCATTATTTCCTGGGACTAGACTGAATGGCAGTCTGAAAAGATATTTCCTCTTCAAAGGATGATTTCAGTTCAGCCTTTGAACACAAAAATAGAGCTCCCAGAATCCTTCATTACCAGGAACTTCTCATAATTTGCCATTCTCTGGGACTTGAATCTGAACTTTCACATGCAGTTCTTGAATTCCCAAACATGTGGAAGGACAATGACCAGGACACACTCACAACAATACTAATTATGTATGAAATAGAAAATTCTCTAAGGATTGCTCTTATGAATATCCCCAGTCTTTCTATGATCTCTGTAAATTTTTCATTTACAAGATGGTCCCAATGCTTCTCAAATCTGTTTTCTGAGAACTCCCCTCTCAATCCTGATTCTCTCTATTTGTCTCTACATATTCTTAAAAACCTGAGTTTCCTCTTTCAGCTTTTCAGTTAATACTTCCAAAACAGGGAAGATCTCCCTCCATTATTACAGGTATGAAGAAATAAAAATTCTGTAGATCAAGAAAGATATCAATGAAATTGAAAATAATAAATTTGGAAAGCTGTCACTAATTTTAAAATGTTCTAATAATTCCAATAAGTAGTTCCATCAACATCAGAATTAATGAAGCTTGGTTTATTACCCATTTGTGTCTCATCATTGATTTAGGTTGGTATGTTAAGGTATGAGCTCTGACTTGGACCATTAATAAGGACTATGGACATAACTCCTCCTTTCTTTCATCTTTTTATCCCCTCCCTTTCCCCACACTTCTTGTATGGCATTTTTGGGGTCTAGGAAAGAATATTTTCATGCTGACAGGATGTATTTATCCAACTCAGTCATCAATTTCTACAAAACCTGTAAGAACCTAATTATTTTCAAGAACTTTTTTTTTCAGATGACTTTGTTGAAACCAGACAATAAAATCCAAGGTTTCTGGGGGGATGAAGATGATAACCTGTCAGATAAATAAAATGAGCATACAAGTCGAGCTCAAAGGAAGAAGAAATTCGAAAAATGGGATTTTTTTCTGCACTGAGAATATTATGTATAATGTTGGTTAAAGTATAGATATTTGGAACCAACAAAAAAAATAAAATAATTTCAGAATCTTCCTAATTTTCAAGGTATGTATTTTCTTTTGCATAATTTTAACTATTTTTCTTTCAAGTAAAATCAAAAAAGTTAGATGATAAATTTCAGCCTGAAGCAATTTAAAATTATTGAAATGTGATTTTACAGACAGACCTACAATAAAAGTAAGGTTCATTTTATAGGCACATTTTAAGTGAAAAAAATATAGTTTGCTTCCTATATTTATATTGCTGGCATTATGTATTTCTGATTTTTTGCACAAATTCTCTATTTTTTTCCCTCATGTTCTTAATTTTTACATTTCAAACTCTCCAATGCTTCATTAATATTTAGAATCCTTTGATTTATGGCCAGTAGATTGCTTTCCTTGATGGATTTCTAATGAACATTAAACCATTAAGACACCTTCAGCATAAGCTGAAATTATTTCAGGCCAACACAGAACACATAAGTATGCAAGCATTTTGAATTCATTTATATAGAAAAAAAAAGTACTTGCTCTTCCACAGTTTTTTTCATTTAAGGAGCAGCAGCTGATAATTTTACACTCTCATCTTCTTGGGCTGCTATTTTTTTTATTCAAATATTCTATATAAAAAATATTTTGTAAAGTAAGCAATACAAATTTCTCATGTTTCTTTGTGATAATTAAACAATATAAAATTAATTCATTTGAATCCTGCAGAGATTCATAGAATCACAGAATGATCTGGTTCCAACCCCCCTTGCCAGAGGAAGATCTTGACCAGAGGTTCAAGGCCAGGTTGGATGGGGCTTTGAGGAACCTGGACTAGGGGGACGTGTCCCTGCCCTCAGGAAGGGGCTGGAATTAGATAATCTTTAAGGTCTCTTCCAATCCAAACCATTCTATGCCTCTAAATATAGTTCAGATGAAGTGTGAGAAAGACAAAGAGTGGGCTATATCTAAAGGAAAAAAAAAACCCAACTGATTAAGTATGAGCAAAATGTCCTAGTTTCTAAATTGCCAGTACACAGCAAAAACATTATTCTGAAATGTTTTTCACTCTTTCAAGGCTTTTAGAGCAAACATTTTGACAGGAATTACTTGAAATATTGTCACACTGTGCAGGTAATTAATGAAGACAAAAGAATAAAAGAGTAATAGTTAAGTATGAGAACAATTTTATAAGAAGGGTTTCTTCTAATCTTTGAAAAACAAAGCCCATGTAGATACAGAAAATAGGTTTAATCCATAGAGATACCTTTTGTAATGTAAATCTCAGTAGCATGATAAAAAGAAAAGTCAGAGTTGTCCTAACAGTGTCAAAAGTTGTAACACACCTAATAGATCACATATAAAATTTAAAATCAGCATGATTTAACACAAAAAAAAAGGGATGGGAAAAACAATGCCAAAAACATTAGTTCACATCACTTATTCTGCCTTCAAATTTACTGGTGTACGTGACAATTGTCATGTTCTAATTTGAGTCTGATTCAAAGCCCACTGAAGCCACTGAAAACAATCCAATATTTCCTAATTTCCAAAATAACTAAATTACCTCTGAAATATTTCTAGGATGATCTGAAGAATAACTTTTAGCTTTGTGAATATCCACTATTATTTATAAAGGTGTATTCAGTTCGTTGATTTAGCCATGTTTTTGAAGGAAATTAGCAATAACAAATCAGCTTTTTGGTAAATTTAATTTGGCTCACCTTTAGGTGGTCACCTAAAAGAGCATTTCCATGTTCCACTTTATCCCTGTTGTGCATTTTCTTGGCCTTAATAACCAGGTAGCACCTGCTGAAGTATGTCTGGTCATCAAACCCAGAGGGAAATATATTCAGAAAGAAAAATAAAAGGACAAATAAAGGCTTATTAACAAATATTGGCTCTATTTGAATATAGTTGTGTTCTCAATATCTGTTGGTAGCAATTGCTGGCACCACTAATAGAAAAACATCTGTAATAAATATCTGGAAAAAAAAAGGCAAGAACATGCCCATTGGTGGCTGTATCTTTCCTTTTAAAGGGGGGGGATGCTTTGGGGATTTTTTTTTTGTTACATTTTGGCCATCTTGGTACATTCAGCTTCTCAAAAATCCTCCATGTGTATTCTGGATGCCACTGAATCATAGCAGGATATAGCTATGTAGATGGACAATCCCCAGTGGTACTGAGTTTGTAGAAGAGAATGAATTTCATATTTATTTACACTTGTATACATACCCATATATATACATACATGTTAAAAAATAACATGTTCTGTTGTGGGCATCCAAATCCTGGTCTAGGTATTTTCTGCTGCTTCNGCTTTCCTTGATGGATTTCTAATGAACATTAAACCATTAAGACACCTTCAGCATAAGCTGAAATTATTTCAGGCCAACACAGAACACATAAGTATGCAAGCATTTTGAATTCATTTATATAGAAAAAAAAAGTACTTGCTCTTCCACAGTTTTTTTCATTTAAGGAGCAGCAGCTGATAATTTTACACTCTCATCTTCTTGGGCTGCTATTTTTTTTATTCAAATATTCTATATAAAAAATATTTTGTAAAGTAAGCAATACAAATTTCTCATGTTTCTTTGTGATAATTAAACAATATAAAATTAATTCATTTGAATCCTGCAGAGATTCATAGAATCACAGAATGATCTGATTCCAACCCCCCTTGCCAGAGGAAGATCTTGACCAGAGGTTCAAGGCCAGGTTGGATGGGGCTTTGAGGAACCTGGACTAGGGGGACGTGTCCCTGCCCTCAGGAAGGGGCTGGAATTAGATAATCTTTAAGGTCTCTTCCAATCCAAACCATTCTATGCCTCTAAATATAGTTCAGATGAAGTGTGAGAAAGACAAAGAGTGGGCTATATCTAAAGGAAAAAAAAAACCCAACTGATTAAGTATGAGCAAAATGTCCTAGTTTCTAAATTGCCAGTACACAGCAAAAACATTATTCTGAAATGTTTTTCACTCTTTCAAGGCTTTTAGAGCAAACATTTTGACAGGAATTACTTGAAATATTGTCACACTGTGCAGGTAATTAATGAAGACAAAAGAATAAAAGAGTAATAGTTAAGTATGAGAACAATTTTATAAGAAGGGTTTCTTCTAATCTTTGAAAAACAAAGCCCATGTAGATACAGAAAATAGGTTTAATCCATAGAGATACCTTTTGTAATGTAAATCTCAGTAGCATGATAAAAAGAAAAGTCAGAGTTGTCCTAACAGTGTCAAAAGTTGTAACACACCTAATAGATCACATATAAAATTTAAAATCAGCATGATTTAACACAAAAAAAAAGGGATGGGAAAAACAATGCCAAAAACATTAGTTCACATCACTTATTCTGCCTTCAAATTTACTGGTGTACGTGACAATTGTCATGTTCTAATTTGAGTCTGATTCAAAGCCCACTGAAGCCACTGAAAACAATCCAATATTTCCTAATTTCCAAAATAACTAAATTACCTCTGAAATATTTCTAGGATGATCTGAAGAATAACTTTTAGCTTTGTGAATATCCACTATTATTTATAAAGGTGTATTCAGTTCGTTGATTTAGCCATGTTTTTGAAGGAAATTAGCAATAACAAATCAGCTTTTTGGTAAATTTAATTTGGCTCACCTTTAGGTGGTCACCTAAAAGAGCATTTCCATGTTCCACTTTATCCCTGTTGTGCATTTTCTTGGCCTTAATAACCAGGTAGCACCTGCTGAAGTATGTCTGGTCATCAAACCCAGAGGGAAATATATTCAGAAAGAAAAATAAAAGGACAAATAAAGGCTTATTAACAAATATTGGCTCTATTTGAATATAGTTGTGTTCTCAATATCTGTTGGTAGCAATTGCTGGCACCACTAATAGAAAAACATCTGTAATAAATATCTGGAAAAAAAAAGGCAAGAACATGCCCATTGGTGGCTGTATCTTTCCTTTTAAAGGGGGGGGATGCTTTGGGGATTTTTTTTTTTGTTACATTTTGGCCATCTTGGTACATTCAGCTTCTCAAAAATCCTCCATGTGTATTCTGGATGCCACTGAATCATAGCAGGATATAGCTATGTAGATGGACAATCCCCAGTGGTACTGAGTTTGTAGAAGAGAATGAATTTCATATTTATTTACACTTGTATACATACCCATATATATACATACATGTTAAAAAATAACATGTTCTGTTGTGGGCATCCAAATCCTGGTCTAGGTATTTTCTGCTGCTTCCACAGGAGCTGTCAATTGACTGAAAGCTCACAGTCAGGCTCTGTGAGGAGCTCCAGTTCAGATTTTAGACTACAAAATACAAGATTTTAAAATGAATCATAGGCAAATATAGCAGAAATCAAGGAAAGTTTCAGTAAAATATGTATCATTATGCATGATGTAAAAGTGTATCACATACCATCTCAGGTTAAAAATCTGCCAACTCCAGAGGACACTTACGCTGTCCCACTACTTGCATGGACTATTCCAGATGGTTTAAGAAGATAAGAAATATTAGGCAGATATTCCCCCCAAAATGAAAAATATACAGGTCACTTATAGAACTGTAAGATGGTTATGATGCTTTTTAATAATTAAAGGAGAAAAATAATACTAAAACAAAATAATGAACAAGAGAGTTCTACAGAATCTACCACTTCTAATTTTAAAATCCATATTTATATTTTTACTCTTACAGAGAATCTTAATTCTTAAACATACAAAATATTCAGGCATTCATGTACTTTTTAATAAAAGATACTCATTTACTTGCTTGTTTATAAATATTCAAGACTCACTTTGCTGTTCCAACATTTTGCATTTTCCTGGATTTCTGCTTTTTGCTTCACTAAGTCCTCAAGGTGTTTTTCATCCTTTATAATCTTCTCCTCTGTTTCTTTTAACTTCATACAGTATTCGGTCCAAATAAATTCAGAATGCTTTAACTCATTCCTAATAGAAATACACACAAAGTGAATCCATCTATTTGGAAATATTCCAAGGTAGTCCCTCTCTATAAAGGAAAATGTAAAGCAGATCTGAATTAGTAAAGATTTATTTTGATTCTCTACTACGTTTCTTGAACAGGTAAGCATGAGATAATTTCAAAATATCTACCCTGGGAGGTTCATGCAATTTCAGCCAGATAACAAAACTACTCATGCTACCAGTCCACTTGCACTTAAAGCCTGCCAACATTACAACTTGTGACTGGACTTCTGAGCAGGCATTGGTGTAGTTAAAGGCAAAGCTTTGTTTCATACCTCACACCTTAACTAAACAAAAGAGGAGTCAACACTCTGCTAGTGGCTGAATCCACTTCAGAGCCATCCTCACTTAATCAACCCCCTGCACTGTAACTTTGTGCACAAATGTCATTGTGAATTAAACTTTTCACTGTCATCAATCATTCACATTGAAAGGAACTTGAAGGCAAGGTCAAAGGAGGGGTTAAGGACTTTATTTTACTCTGAATAGCAGATTTAAGAGCATTATAAGAGGGAAAATTTGCCATAATTACAGAACAAGATAGTAATAATTACAACAATTGTCAGGAAAACACTCTCAAGAGACATAGTTATAGGCCTCATTACGGACTGCAAAAATGCCTTTTTTTACATCTGTGAATGGATTTGAAAAAAGGCAAAAGAAATAGAGGCATATCAAGTAAAAATTTCACAATGGCTGCTGGTGTCTGTCCATTATTTTTATTATTGTTTCAGCAGACAGAAAAAAGTTTCCTCCGTGCTCCCAAGAGAACTGTTGTGGTCAATAAATATATTCCAAAGTGTGCCTTAAATTGTAAAATAAATCCACCAATGCAGAACTAAGACCAACAGTAGGTGAGTTTTAGAGACAACTACTGCAGTACAGCCCAAATAAGACAACAAAAACTAATCATAAAGAGGCTTCATCACTAATTGAAGAGCCTTTCCTGCAAGACTGCTTAAGAGACATTCTTCCTTTACTTGCTTCCAAGATTTCATCTAGTGCTGAAGTGAAGACTTACCTTGCAAGGTGTCACAGGCTGTGCATAGCACCAGCATGAAGCCCAGCATTTTGAATTCCTCTGCTTCCTTGGGTCCCACCACCCATGAAAGAGACATATAAATAGTATTTGGCATTATTCTAACAGCAGACATGTAACAGTCCTAGGCTGTAATTTTCCTCTCATATTGCCCATCAGCTACAACTTCCTGAGTCGTAGCTGCCACGAAAAATTACAGCACCATCAGCCACAGCGCGTGTGTGCAAGGCACAGACTGAGCCCTGTGATTTATAACAGCCTCAGCACTTCCACTTTTGTGCAGTCTTCATCATTTTCTCAGTGATGGCACTGAACATAAAGAAGAGAGTATGAACTGCAGAGCAGTCTTTCAAGCCTGTGCTGCCACAAATCTGTCTTTCTCATGCCTATCGATGCTACGTTATTCTGGTCCTCCTCACCTGGCAGCTGAAGGGATCTGCTTCCTCTGTAATGCAAGCACAGCTCTAATTAACACTTTAGCAAATAGTTGCAAAAAAAATCAAAATACACAGTAAAAAACCCCACAAAAATCCCAAAAATAAAAACACAAAAAAACTCTAAAAAATCAAAACCCCAAAAAAACCCAAAATAAATAAATGCTTTACTGAGGGATAGAAAAAAGAGTTGTCTAGTTGACATTTTTTCCTGAAAATGCTGATATTCCTAAAAGCACTGGTATCATTAGCATTTCCAGTTTAACTCACAATCTTACAAGACAGGTTACAGGGTGCCCAAGATTCTATGTCACTGCCATGTGACATGAAAAGGAAATCCTATAGCTATGTGAAACAGAAAACACAAGTGGCATATTTCTGTCAATACAGATGATTCATTTTGGTATTATTTACCTATTGCCATTATCATGGGGATTTTACTTATAATATGACTTCTTTCAAAAGAACAAAAGAACAAAGAAATTTAAAAGCATCTCAGAACAAAGGTTTGCTACAGGAAAACATCACACTTCCTTTCTTGCACATGAAACAATCTCAAGTGCCCCAACCTCCATAAAGTCTACCAAAACCCCCAGAAAAACTGCCTATAATTGCTAGGCAAACTGACAGCTGTGACACAATGACAGAATTTAGAGGGAACTGAACAAAATCTTGCACAAAAAACTTTTAAAAAGTGAAGTAGTCACAAGGCAAGATGAAAAAGAAAATATTAATAACAATATAAATAAAAATATTATTAAAACAAAATATTAATAAAAATGC